>OY720429.1:200402853-200690144 GCA_963082735.1 Pocota personata | reverse complement strand
CAGTGATACAATTTATCAAAACATAAAGCACAAACTGTTCGCCAATTTATGGTCAAAGAGAGATGTGATCACAACCACCCACAATAACAACTTTATCAGCGCGATTTTACAATTGTATCTACGAGAGAAAGATACATCCCTTTTTCGAATTCACGGCAAATTGGATAAATCACTGCAGATAAGCAGAATTGAAGTATCATCCTGGTTTTTCTTCTTTCTACTACACCATTTCCTAAAGCAACAACATTGATAAAATACAACCAAATCCAGCTGACAAGAAATCCCCTTCCGTTCACAAAGGACGAAGGAACTCTTCTTCTATATCAGTCTCATTTCTTTGCGAGCTGTTTTGTTTACCTCAAATCAATTTCAGCGTTTTGATTATTAATGGAAATATTATTCAAATTTCAAATTCAATTTCAAAATTCAACATTTTCTTCTCCGGCATTCTGTCAGGGTGTCGCTGTCGTTGCCGAACGCTCGAGCTTGCTTATTGGGTGTAATACAAATGTCAGACATTAGTACGACATGCTATCACACTTTATGATTTGATATCAGCGCTATAGGATGGGTTATTCTTTGGGGAAAACACATCACTCGAAATAGATTATTATTTTTTATTATTATTGAATGGAAATTATCAGGATGAGTTTGGGCGATGGGTGGTGTTATTATAAAAGGAAATGTTGCCTTATACTCGTACGTAAGTGTCGTGTATTGTAAGTAATTCGATTTGATTTTTATTCCAATTTGGCTACAAGAGGAAATTACAAATTTACTAGAAATATGCTAATGAACATAGAATGCTTTGAATAGCTGGTAGGACATGTAAATTTGATTGAACACACTCGTACATAACTCGATTGAACTGAATTGCTTATTATTTTCGATTCTAATATCCATTTGCATTTCGTTAATTTGTTGTTTATTTTGAAATACCTATATTCAAACTTGACTTGAGACTCATACCTTACAATATTTGACACACATGAATTAATACTGAGAATGTGTATCTATTGTGTAATATGTAACATGAGTGGTTGTACTTTGTCCTCTGTTCTGTTTTACTACGTAACTAAGCACTAAGAAAAATAACACAATAACGCTGAACGGCTGGATCGCGAATAGTTGAGGGAACTGGGACAGGAGTGTCTGAGGCAAGAGCTAGACACTGGGAACTAATGGACGAACTCTCCAGCATATTTCAGTCGGAGATGCACGCGATCAGAAAGACATGTAATTATGTCAGACAGCCAATGTTGAAGCATTGAGCTCCAGGATGGTAAAGGAATGCTTGGACAAACTCAACAATCAACAACGCTACTAGGTGGTAGGCTAAGTTGTTGTGGGTGGTGAAAGGAGGACAGTAACCTCAATCATTGGGCCAGCATTTTTCTGTGGGATGGGCGGACGTATCGTATGAGAAGATCTATGAAAAGAGGGTGAAAGAAAAGAGAAAATATTTTAAATTTATTTTATTTATTCATTTAATCATAAATTCACAATAGTCCGAGTATAAAAAGATTGACATACTATTATCTGTACTTATAAAGAGGGTAATAATTGAAAATGAAAGAGCAAAGGTATATAAAAAAACTTTATTAAAGGACACTATGCTCCTGGAACCCATCAAAAACTAATATTTGGGTTCTACGATGAAGCGGGGGAGACTCAGACCATATTCTGAAGAACTGCGGGACATTGAATCACAATAGAGTAAGCATTTTTAGATCAAATAGAGATATGCGAATTCCTAAAGGAAACCAGATTGAATGAGGTAGTCCAGCCTAAAAGCAATCCAGCGGTTAGCATCAGAAGCAATCCATGAATTTACTAGCACCTATAAAGGCAAGTATTGGTTTCGTAAACAAATTCTACCTCAAGATTTTGATCAATCTTGGTATCACTATAACAAAGAATCTCAAAAAATGGTTCTCGGAATTTTGTCTGTGTGTAGACATGGTCCACTGCAACCTAATCGGCTCAACGGATTTTCTTCAAATTTAATATCTGAGGTCTGTGGGTTCAAATTCGAGGAGAAATCGGAATTTTTATTTTAACCCCGAAATTAACGATACTTTACTTATTGGCCGATTAGTTAAAAAATTGATATTCTTAAAAAGTCTAACCATTTTTTTGAAATTTAATATTTGAGTTACAGTGGATATATGTATGTATGTCAAAAAGTCTTGCCAAAAAATACGTATAAAGTTAATTTACTTAATAACTGGTTTATGAAAATTTCCTATTTCTCGGCTATGACTACATCGATTTTGTTCTAAATTAATATTTGACTTATGTATATGTGGCAACACCCCATATTAGACGAGTGAGGTATCACACCACATTTTTTATACTTCCTGCTCTCTTGGATAATATTTCAGTTTCAATCGAGCGTCCATGGTGGTGGGAGCAAATTTGTCTTAGTTAATTAATAAAGTTGTTAAAATAAAACTGAGTTCCTTTTTTATTTGTGTGGTCAAACCGCCACATATACAAGATTATGGCATACCAAGTTTTGGAAAATTAAATTTAATTTTTTATTTTTTAAACGATTTTATTAAATTTTAAATATGAGTGATATGCAGATGAGCAACATATAGGTGCAAGTACGTGCGACCGAGTTGTGCGCTTTATTTGCTTTAAAAATATAGCTATGTTTCGATCGTAGTAAGATGTCTGCGCTGTATGAAAGCTGGAGTCCCCTCGCCTTTAGTAACAGTTTTCGGAACTGCAACCTTCTACTCCATATAGTACACCAGCACAGAACACAATCACAACAGCCTCCGCCGAACAAAAAAAGACACTGGTGAGTAAAACTTTGGTTAGGCAGCGAAGATCTATGTATTGTCATTTTCACTGCTCCAATTGACTGCCAGGTCAATCGTTTACACCATTTATGTAAGTCATTCGCATCACACCGATAGTCCGCAGGAGCCCCATTTTACAAACCAAATTCATATCGTGGAAATTTGGCACCTGGTTTGGCAACTTTGATAAAACTCAGAAAGTTCTACTCACTTTGTTTCAGATTAAAACGCGGTAGACAAGGTTTTGGAGGAAGAGGCGCAGTGTTTCATCGTGTTAAATTCTAGATATATATAGTACCTACAAATCAACAAACTCGAAGCTTATGGAGTTTCCTTTTATCGAAAAAAGTCTACACTATTTGACAATTTTGCACATTTTCGGAAAACAATTTGCACCGAAAAATTAATCGTGCTCTATGCTCAAAAATGTTACACTCAAAAGGAATGCAGAATATTTTCGAGAACAGGAAACGCTTTCACAATGCAGAGCTCTCGCAGCAATGCAGTGGCGTGCATTTTTACTTTCAATAAGGGTAAATATTAGTTTTCTGACAATTTTCGATCTAGAGATTTTGATCAAACTTGACATTAGTATAATAGAAAAACAATAAAGATGGTCTCTCAATTCTGTCTGTCTCTACGCTCAACTGCAGCCTAAACTGTTCGACGGATTTTCTTCAAACTTCATATCTTTAGTTTGTGGGGTCACAATTCGAGGAGAAATCGGAATTTTCATTCTAACCCCAAAATTAACGATACTAAAAACACTTTACCTATACTAAAAGTACTTTAACTGGTTCTTAAAAATTTACTATTTCTCTGTTATGATTTAATCGTTTTTGTTCGAAATTAATGTCTAAACAATATTTGACATATCCAAGGTCATGGCACCAAGTTTTTAAGTGTCATCCTCCAACAAGAGGTGTCATTTTAAATTTCGGGCCATTGTTGAACTGTCAACATTCAACTATCATTGTGGTGACTTTTGATAAGTAAAAACTTGGACGTTTCGTAAAGTTCGCACTGCTTTTGGTCCTTATCAAGTGCCTTCTCGCACAGCTATAGTGAATTTAATCGATAAATTTGAACGTATCGGACAGGTTAATGATGTGAAGACTCCAATTCATGTTCGTCCGGCAAGGTCAGCTGAAAATATTGCTGCCGTAGGTGAGAGTGTGACTGAAAACCCTGGTCCATTTCGAGACGATCACAGGAATTGGGCTTATCCACAACCACTTTGCATAACATATTGCATAAAGATCTTAGCCTACATGCTTATAAGGTCTAGTTGATATAAGAATTTAAGCCAGCAGACCACGCTCAATGCCGTACTTCGCTGATTGGGCGCTGGAAATGAATGATTTTTTACACAAAACTATTCTGAGTGATGAGGCTCATTTCCATTTATCTGGATATGTAAACAAACAAAACTGTCACATCTGGGGTTCCGAAAACCCAAGAGAAATAGTGGAGTCACCCATCCACAACGAGTGACATTTTGGTGCGGATTTTGGACTGGCGTTGTCATTGGGCCACACTTTTTTCGAAAATGATGCTGGTGCGACATTTTCAGTGAATGGATTGCATTACCGAACGATGTTGACTGTCTTGTTTTGCCTAAAATTGATGCTGTGGGCGTGGACGATGTTTATTTTTAGCAGGATGGCACTACATGCAACACAGCTCTATTGCGTGACAAATTTTCTGGACGTGTGATTTCTCGAAATGGAGACTTCAATTGGCCGCCGAGATCGTGCGATTTAATAGCATTGGACTTTTTTTCCTTTGGGGCTATGTTAAATATAAAGTCTACGCCAATGCTCCAATAACGATTCATATACTGAAAGCAAATATCAGAATGCCTCTCCTAGTTTTAGTGAGTCTGCTACCCCACTCTGTTGCCTAGGCATTGAAGTCACCACCTATAACTACTGGAGTTTTCCCGTGTGCATCAGCTATTAATCTGTTTAGCATTGCCTGGTATTCGCTCGTCGTCCATTTATTTTTGCTCATACTAAGCCCTCCGCCTATCCATTGGCATCTTGGAAGGCACGTTTTTCACGTATCCATATCGCAGCCTGTTTTGTTTTATCACTGATTTAAATGTGGCTGTCGAGAGTTTTATACTTGATTGCATGTTCCACAACGTAGAATTCGTCGACCGGCTTTTGCATTGGCTCTTATAGTGCACCAGATCAATGGGTCCACAATGCTTTTACAACCCCCTTTTATGGCGAATCCTTATCGTAGTACTTATCGTTATCCTTATTGCTCAGTCTTGCAAACTATTTTGGAAATTGACTGCTCTTTCCACAAAAAAGATGCAAGTTCTGCGTTTGTATTGATCTAAGAAATCAGCAGTCGGTGGAATTGTCTTTTGTTATGGATCATCTTAAATACAATAGGACTTCCATACCACCTGTTCGTGTACACTTATCCTACTATCAAATTCCCCCAGAAGTGATAATTTCACTGCGAAACAACGCATTTAATCTCCAAACTCGAGCTCAGATATCAGTAAATGAATGTGAGTCTAATTAGCACCGACAGTTGGAAAGAACCGCCATCTTCAATCACTGAATTGACCAAAATGTTCCTCCGCTCGACACACACATATATACATACATGTATGCATCAGTACATCTTCATTACAGTAAATTAATTTGTTTCTGCTGTCACACTGCATTACGATGAAATTGATATCCCAAGGATGTGCGTTGTAACTTACACCACTGCTTCAGAAACTATTAACAACAAAGCCGAACCAGACGTAATGCCAAACAACCGAAAAGCCATTAAACTTTCACATCATTGAAGATGATGCCACTTGAAGTAGAACACAACGAAGACGAAGTGAAAGAGACCGTTGAATACAAGAGATAGCATGTGGTTAATAGTAATCTGATTTACCAAGAATAAGGATATCTTTTATTCTGTACCGGTTTGTGGAAATCGCAGGCGGGTGGAAGGTAATATGAGTATGGCGACTATTCATGGCTATGAAAACGTCAAAGAATTAATTACACACAATGAAGTGTGACAGGAAATAAGGATATGGCAAGGGTGACATAAATAGAAATTTCGTAGTTCATACCTACATATACAGAATGACTGATATACCCAGAGGCGTATTATGGTCTTCGGGGGCCTTAAAAGACCCCCTAAAGATTTTTTTTTCGAGTAGCAAGAACAAAGTTCAGCTATTTTATTGAAAATGACTAAATTAAAACTAGATTTGAAAATATATTAATATTGTTAAGTCAATAAAAACTACACTAAATTAGAAGTTAGGTGGGGGTGTGTAGTGTTAAAGCTAAATTAGGCGTTTCTCAGTGAGCTTGCTACTATTATTTATTTATTTATTTATAGCATAATATAAGCTTGATAGTCTTAAAAACTTAACTAAATGAATACAATAATTCGAGAAGGAAGGTATAGAGAAATAGAGGCCAGGTAAGGAGGAAAGACTCTAAGGTGTAGGGCATTTTGCAGTGAGATTTTGGTACTATTAAAATGAAAGATGGATTCAAAATTATTTGCATTTCGCAGCATTCTAGAAATAGGTTCGTGGTAGTGACAAGACGAATAAGAGGTACAGACTATAGGTTGCGGAGATTTGTATTAAATGGAATCATTTGCAACAGGACGGGACAATCGACATTTCCTGCTATCAACAAAGAGTATACGGCGGATTTTGAACGACTGTAAATTAGTCAGTCTCAGACGGTCCTCGTAGGGTGGTAAGTAATAGTAATCAGTCCAGCTCGTAAAGTGAATCGGATGAATCAACGCCGCACAGATGACACCCCAATCAAGTGCTGAAGTGACTGAGGGTACGAATTCATCACGAATGAGAATGTAGATCCTAGGAGATGGTCGAATTCGGTTACATTTGTCGATATTCAGTTCTAAGAAATTTTGATGACACCAGATGTAGAACCTATTCAATTCTTCCTGCAATAGACGGGAGTCAGCAGTAGATGATGTGTGTTTAATGATTTTTATGTCATCAGCGTAGACGGATAGATCAGAGTCCCCTGGTAATGTATTCGGCATCGTTTATAGCTAGCATAAAGATCAATGGTCCAAAATGGCTCCCTTGAGGGACCACCGAAGTTGCTGAAGTTAATGGCATCATACACGATGCTTTCAAAGAGCTTGGGAACGCATGAGAGTTGAACAATTGCCCGATAGGTTAGGTTAGGAAGATGGGTGCCTTGTGACAGACAGTGTCACTGCTCACTTAGACCAACAGTTCGGGTCCATTGTACCCAATCATTTAACCCTGGAAACGCTGTGAAAGTCCGATGTCAGAGAAGTTGATCTCTTCTTGCTGAAGTTCTGCCATAGCGCTCTGGTCGTTGCGCATGTTTCCAATTGAACTGTTTGTCTGTCTGTTTGCTCGACCGGTGGTTTCATCTTTTATTTTTTTCCGTAGGGAACTGATTGCGGTGACTGCAAAAGGGAGTGCCCGCGATAAGTGCAGCGCCGACCCTTTCCTAGCAAGCTCATCAGCCCTTTCGTTTCCTTCGATATCCATATACCCTGGTACCCAGCAGATGTTCACTGCACTGGCTCTGGATATCTCATTTAAGAGTAATTTGCAGGTCCTCACAAGCCTTGATCTAATTACAGCAGAGTCCAGAGCTTTAATGGATGCCTGGCTATCTATATAGACAGCGATCGTTTTACCAACGATATTACTCTTGAGTATAATTTCCGCAGCCTGTATGATGGCTGTGATTTCGGCCTGCAGTCGTCGCTGATTCTGATGGAGTTGTTTATTTTCATATTTTTTTTATTACTTAATTGGCCGATAGTTAAGTGCTTTATTCTTACACCCTTTATTGTGGATAGAAATAATGTACGAATCCTTTGATAATCTAGGAAAAATTCCCTGTGAGATTGATAACTGAGGGCAGTGAGGGGTTGAGTCAAATGATTCACATATTGTTTCAAAACTATAATGGGAAGTCATCATTACCGGGGAAGTAATCGTGCTTGAGTTTGCTAACCGCTGAAGAACTTATATCCACAGCGACTAGGGGTGTAGCAGATAAAACCAAGGTAAGGTTCAAGAGCGTGGTCAGTGGACGACTGGCTAAAGAAGTCAGCGAATAAGTTTGCGAATATTTTAGAGTCTAACGAGGATGTATCCGAGAATTTAAGAGCAGATGGATAGCCATCAAATTTTCTTTTGACATTAATAAATTGGTAAAATCTCTTGGGGTCAGAGATCAGATTGAATTGCATTTAAGCAACAAATCTAAAAATTTGTCGTACGAAAATTTGATGAATACCGAATAGTATAGCCTCATTAAGACAGGTGAATAATTTTCTCGCTACTTGTGAAATATATTTCTTGAGTATTCAGCTTCCTGATGTCGGACAGTAATCAAATGTAGCTTCATTCTTTTAAAAAAAAAATTTTCAATAGGCAGAAGGAAACTACGTTGAAATCGGCTCAGCTGGTCTCACGTTTTATTATATGAAAGCAAACTGAACGTTAAAATACTGAAAACATGAAAAGTTATTGTTGTTACGAGTAGCTATCTATCGACTTCAGTGCAGATATAGCCTAGTAGATGCTCAGAGTTCTTGAGTTATAAACGGTGACGCCATTAGACCATAAGTTGAGATATGTGAAACAACTACAGCCAAACATTGAATTTTCGTAAAGTGAGACATGGTCATGCATGTGTAAATTTTGAACGTATTTGATAATGGAGTTGCGGAAATCTAGTTTACTAAATACTTGATAACCATAAGCGATGACGGGTAATAGTAGGGAACGTGCAAGATTTTTTCTTGTGGTGGTGATGACTAGAACCCAATAGTCAACGGAGTTCACCATAGACTCTGCGGAGTATGGAATTTACATTATTGTGCTATTAAAAGTTAAGACAAGATTGCGGGGCGGTTGTACTAATTGGGCAAAAGTCCCATCGAGCATAATGAAAGAGAAATTAGTAGTCGTAACTACGCGCTTATAAATCACTATGCTGAAAGACTTCCGAGGACCAGCGTATTATGAATGGCCACTGCTGAACTATCCTCAGCAAGTTCTGGCATCATCGGTTTATAAATGCGACTGGTTATGATTTATGCATGTAAATATGCCATGTATACATGTATATATGCAACTCCTGCAGAATTCCTGTAATTGCTGGAAGGGAAGGGGACATCGCTGAATTTGAGAAAACAGTTTGACTTCTACCATAATGGTAGCAATAAGTTGCCTTGGAAGAAAAGTTAAAACTAGTGAGAAGCTTCTGATATAGAATACAATGACTAATTGCGTCAAGAATCTAACACACATCCAGTGGAATCAATTTGTCATCTTGAAGGGAATTACGACGAACTTAAAAAGATTTCTCTAATTTTAAAAGAACATTGATCTGCTTTAGCAGCACTTTTTCGTTAACCTTTGACGGGAGGTGCTAATCGGCCGATATTTAGGTGTATTCGAACAAGAATAATTTTTACACATACCCATAGATTTGGGAATATCGATGTATTGAGGCTGGTGTTAGAGATGTGTGTTAAGGGTAGAACTAAATCGTCACCTTAAAACTGTATGTACAAATTTAGAATGAGTCCCATAAACATCAGTTGCATTAATCTTAATGCTGTACAATATTAGATAAATATCAGTCGACGAAATTGAAAAAAAAAAAAAATGAGCAAGGTAAATGTAGTTTAAGAGGATGATTGGTCAGTTGGTTCGGGAGTGACTAAAGTGATGTTAGATAGATTTGATAAAAATATTTTGTTAACAAACTCAGGATCGGCTGAGATAGTAATATTTTGGAGATTGTGAACTTCGCACAGAACTTCGTCCATCTCTTGGGTTTTTATCAACCCAAACCAATTTGTCAATTTGTCTGTTCATCTTTCAATGAATTTGATTCCGATTAGTAGTCTTGTCCGTGTAAATAAAATAAAACAACCATCCCTTGGGCCTAAAGTTACCCAAGGAGGTATTTTTAATTATGTACATAATTTGTTTTTTTTTCTTTTACACGCACATGTCCTATGGAGATTTATGTATGCTTTTTAATTTTTTCTTGACGTTTTAGTTCTCTAATTTGAGGAAAACGTGGTGCAGACCGAACATCAAAAAGTCAATCGTGCGGTTAAAATCAACAAAATCGTTCACCCAAAACACAAAATCAACATCCAGTTTACAGAGTCCTTTTTCGAGGTTCTGGTACTTGAAAAGTAACAAAAAGTAAGAACGGAAGCCTTATAGTGAGAGTCTGTCTGTTCCTATGTCTGTCCTATTATCTGTCTCGCATGCGGATCAAGAGTAAAATTTTAAAGAAGTTCAAACGAAAAAAAAGAGTAAAAGTAAAAAAAAATATTTTGTTGTATAAAATATAATACGCGTATCAAATGAAAATTTTATTTTTTTTTCCCGAGGGTAGGTGAAAAATCTTCAAAAAGGATACAATGAAGATCATAAATCGTGCTAATGGTAGTGTGGGATATTTACCCACAAAAAAATCTACCTTCAAAATTTTTATTTTTTATGCAACTAAGACTTAACAAACAGTTTTCATACAATACCATGGGATTAAAGCGTTTGGCAGGTATTTTTCCATCGAAAGTTCCTGCTTGTACCGCAATTTTAACGCTGTTGTGATTTATCCAGTTAGGTCCAAAGATTGCGCAATAAATTTCGCTCATCTAGACTTTGTAGAACTGCATTGATCACGTGTCCTTCTAATCAGTTTTTGTGTTTTCGCGCAAAGTTTTTAATTTCATCTTCCAAAGTGACGGTGCGCTGACAATTCGTCTTAACACTTTATTTTCAAAAGTTTGTAAAATATTGTAATTGTTTTTTTTTGGTACAACTCCAAAGTTAAATACCATATGTTAATACCAGTTCAGCACTTGCTTGTATAAAAGCAGTTTGTTCTTGGAACATTTTCCAAGTAATCAGTACATTTCTCTGTATTTTTTCGAGTTCTTTGCGTTTCTTCCACCTCAACTTTGTGCCAATGTCATGCCGATGTATTTAGCATCGTTTGATAAAGAAATTTGAACGGAATTGACAAAGATAGGCAAATTTAATTAATTTATTTTTTTTTTATAATTTTGCACGTGTTAAAGGGGATATGAATACCCTTATACTAATTTTTAGAACACGTGCGTTTTTGTGGAAAGGAAGAGACAGAGAGAAAGACAGAGTGGCGTGGTTTGAAACTCAGGTGGTATTAAGTTTCTGTAAACTCCAAGGGTGGCTGTCCAGATAACTGGGGAGTATTTTGTTTTTGTTTTCGCTGTTATTGTCGTTGCTTATGATTCACAGTATTTTTTTCCGTCCTCCTGATGTCATCATCATGATCAAGTTGCATTTTGGCCATATGACCACCCTACTGCCAGTGTTATGCCTTCACAGTAGAGTTGTCTTAGCCTTCGCAAGTGCTCGACTTTTTTATTTATTTCATGTGAAATAAATAGATGATTCTTGAGATCAGGATTCGAACCGTGAATCAACAGCGTGACAAGCGATGATGTTACCACTACACCACTGCCAGTAGTATCAACGGGAAACTATATCGTATAGTGATCGGGGGAATCCTAGTGTTGATCTGGCAAACTCCAATATATCCCCGATTCCTTTCTTGGGATCATGGGTAGTATCAACGAGAAACTATATCGTATAGTGATAGGGGGAATCATAGTGTTCGTCTGGCGAACCCCAATATATCCCCGATTCCTTTCTTACTGAGGTGTGTAATATCCGGAATCCTTGGAGATCAAATAATTTTCAGTCTTAGCCTCGCTGTAGTAGGGCAGTGGCAGAGGAAGTGTTCTATATCTTCGTCCTTCTCCTCACAGTTGGCACAGATTGTTGTATCAGCTATCCCGAGTCTGAACGAATGTTTGTTGAGATTGATGTGCCCTGTTAAAAGTCCCACCATCAATCTCAATTGTGTTCTGCTTGAGTTAAGAGCTCTTTTTGCTGTGTTGTTACTCGGTTTAGTTATTACAGATCTAGCCACTTTGCACGTGTCTAGATTCGTCCAGTAATTATTGAAATCCTGTCGTATCTTTTCATTGATTATTGTTTTAATAGTTGTTAGAGAGACCCCTATTGTATTATCCGGGTTCAGTTCTGTGTTGCCCGCTCCTTTCCTTGCTAGTTCGTCTGCCTTTTCGTTACCCTAGTATACTTTCGTTCCCCGGTACCCATGTGAGACGGACTCTATTGCGTCTGGCAAGTAAGTTCAATTTAGTTTCGCACTCCCTTACTAGTCGCGATTTCGACATGGGGTTTGTGATCGCGCTAATTGCTGCTTTGCTGTCCGAGCAGATGTCGATTTGCCTCCCTTCGCTGGTGTCTTCTGCGAGTATTTCAGTTGCCTTCATAATTGCATAGACTTCTGCTTGGAACACCGATACAAATGGTTCTAGGTGAATAACAAGTTCAATCGGTGGGTTAGCACTAAAGATGCCAGCCCCTGATTCTCCTGATATGTTAGAGTCGTTTGTATATACCTTTATCCCAGTGGAGTTTATTGTTGTTCTTTCATACGTCCAATATTCTCTTTCGGGGAAAATTGTTTCGAAGTTGTTGGAGAACGTATACGATTTTTCAACAACATCACTGGGGCAATCGATGAGTGGTGTTATTACTCTTATCATTTCTGTGATTTTTCGATGTCCCGTATTTGCACCATCGATGAAATGGCCGATAGTTCTAAGTCGTGAGGCCGAAATGCCGGCAATCTTCTTCGCTTCGAGGTGCACTGGTAGAATGTTTAGTATCGCTTCCATGGCCGCGGTTGGTTTTGAGGATTGTGCTCCTGCAATACCCAGGCAGACCATACGTTGCACCTTAGTTAGCAAGTCTCTTGCATACTTTTTGCTCATCACTGGCCACCATACAACTACACCGTAGAAGATAATAGGTTTTATTACGCATTCGTATATCCAGTGGACCTGTTTCGGTTTCAAGCCCCATGGCTTCCCGATGGCTCTCCTGCATATCCAATATGCTCTCTTGGCTTTGGTGACTCTTTCTTCCAGGTTCTTTCTCCAGGTCAGTTTCCTGTCCAATATAATGCACAGATACTTGACGCTGTCGCGGAGTTGTAGTGATACTCCTCCGAGTTGTGGAATGTGAAAGTTACTAGTTTTGGTTTTCTTTGTAAAGAGAACCATTTCCGTTTTATTTGGATTTATTTCTAATCCACTCTCCTCCGCCCATTCTTTTATGATTCGAAGGGTGTTTTGCATAAGCTCTCCTATGATGTTCAGGTGCTTACCTCTTATCAGAACGACTAGGTCATCTGCGTACGTTACACATTTCACAAAGATTCCATACAGTGCTTTTAAAAAGTTGTCCATTGTGAGCACCCACAGAAAAGGAGATATTATCCCCCCTGAGGTGTTCCCGTACGGACTGTTCCCCTTCTTGTTTCGTCTCCCAGTGAAGCTGTGATAATGCGGTTTGTAAGCATGTGTTCTAGCCAATTGTTTATTATTTGGTTATTACAGTATATCGAGAGTGCCTCCACAATTTTTTGAGTTTTCACATTGTTAAATGCCCCTTCGATATCTAGAAAAACGCCTGCGACTGATTGCTTGGTTTCAAAAGCATCTTCTATTGTGGATACAACCTGGTGTAGTGCCGTCTCAACTGATTTTCCTATGCGTGTTGATTGGGACACAGCCGCGGATTTGTAATCTGTGTTTTGATGTAGTTATCACAGATTTTCTCTATTGATTTTAGTAAGAAGGCTAATAGGTCTATAGCCCTTTGCTGTCGAAAAATCTTTCCCGGGTTTCGGTAGGAACACCACCCTCACCTCTTGCCATTGTGTTGGTGTGTATCCATGATATAGACATCCCCTGAAGATATTGACTAGGATTTTCCTTAGGGTGTCTAATTCTATCCCTTTTTGCAAGAAGATGGGAAGTATTCCGTTCATGGCCGGTGATTTATATGACGCGAATGAGTTAATAGCCCAGGTCACTTTATCTGCATCAACTAGGTTCTCAGTGTCCTCCCATTTTGTATAAGTTCGAGTGAGCCCACGCTTGGAAGGTGTAGCTGCCTCGTTGAAACAGTTTGGGAAGTGTACACACATCAGCGTCTCCAAGGTATCGGCTGCGTTCGCCAAGTTATTGCCCGCCTGTAGACGTTGATAACTTGGTGGTTCCTTGGACAGGATCTTCTTTAATCGCGCTGCTCCATTATTATCGCATATGTTGGTGCAGAAAGTTTTCCATGATTCCCTTTTAACTAAGGTCGCCGTTCCACCATTTTTGCTTTGCACTTCTAGGTACCGGGTTTAGAGGACAGGTGGCCTCAAAAGATTCTATAATACACTTCTGTACTTTAAGGACTTCATTGTTTAATTGGTTAATCTCAGTGTAGCTGTTACCCTGAGTTGGTGTCAGCTTTCCCTTAAGATTACTTACAAAGATGGACTAATCTGTTTTCTTAGGATTCCTAATCATTATTTTGGATTTGAGATCAATTCCAATAGCAAAACTCAACCACCTGAAGTCCGAAAAGGAGATCTCATTACTGATCCACCAGTTCGACACCAGGTGTATTGACCTAACGTCGCATAAGGTTATATCTAATACCTCCCTTCTAATTTTATTTATGAAGGTTGGTGTACAGCCCTCCTTCAAGGTAATCAAGTTTTCAATATTTAAATAATCGGCCAGAAACGCACATCTTTTGTTGATGTTCGTACTTCCTCAGTTAGTGTGGTGGGCGTTAGAGTGCATTCCCACTATTAGGCTCTTCTGTTGGGACCTCGTCCAGGTGACACACTTCTTTAACTCATCGCTAGGTGGAGGTTGCGGGGAGTCATAGGGGAGATAGCAAGAGGCCAAAATAATTTGGTTGGTCTCGCTATTTCTTACCCTATATTCAAGACTTGTGACTGTGAGGTCGCCTGTGCTGATCTGTGGGTTAGAGAAAATATTAATATGTTTTTGTGCCACAATACAGGCTCTACACTTACTGTTTCCATTGTTTGCAATCACTTTCAGTTTATTCCCCAATCCTATTACATTATTGTTCAGACAATAGGGTTCCTGGATGAGGGCGATATCCGCTTTCCCTGCTAAGAGGTAAGCACAGAGGTTGGCAGTTGCCGCCCTACTGTGCTGAAGGTTTGCTTGGATTACCTTCATTAATTCTTTCGTGGAATGAAGGGATTACAAAGCTGACTTGGTGAAAGCCGCATAATGCTTTACCCTCTTGTAGGACTAGTGACCCCAGCGATTCCTCGTCAATCCCTACCACGATCAGTTGGCCTTTGCCTGCCTGCTCCTTTGCGTGGTAGAGTTTCCACTTTTCTGTCTTAAGGTCCTTGTTTTGCAACTTCATCCGCGCAAATAGCGTTGCAGGTTCCTCGATTACCCCTGGGATCCAAACGAATACCCTGGTTAATCTGGGAATCTTTCCCGCCAGGGGAACCACTAGGTTGGTTCCTTCCCAACCATCGAGTCTAAATGTTAGTTTAGTTAACGATACCGCCGAGGCATAGGTAAATTGTTTACTTTTTTATAGGTAAAATTTACATAAAGCGATTTGATATCATTGCGAGCGATTCACCAAGTGTGTGCCCTTTCATTTACCCTGTTTAATACCTCTTGCACATTTTTATTGGTTTCTTCGATAGTTTTTCATGTCGCCAAAATGGCAGTGTCATCGGCAAATGTACCTAATGTGGTTCCTTTTTCTTGCGGTATATCACGTATATACAACAGATACTTAACCTAACACTTCCTTGTGGTACTGCAGCCGTTGTTTCTTTAAATTCTGAATAATCGATACCTTGTTTGACACGGAAGAGTCCATTGGCGAGATATAACTTCACAATGTCATATAAATTTCTTGGCAAAACTTGTCGCAATTTTAACGATCTATATAACTTTTATTCATTCGGCGGCTTATCGGTTTTTGGAACCATTATAACTTCCGCAATTTTCCATGGACTTGGAACATACTTTAGTCTAAGAGCAGAGTTTATAATATACAAAAGTTTAATTACCCCTTTCCTAGGTAATTCTTTGAGAACCTCTCCTGGGATTAAGTCGTATCTAGGAGCTTTTTTAGGTTTCAATTGTTTTATTTCCTGTGTAAGTTCAACTAGCGTTGCACTTGCTATTGTATAGCTGTCAAGTGCTATGTCCCGTGAATTTATTTCATTGAGTGGTTGACCATTGAGTGGTCGACCATGTTTCAACGTTTCTTCCAGGTGGGCTTTTTCCTTATTATACCTTTAAAATGTTATTATACACTTGAATAATAGAAAACACCTGGCAGCAAATAGGTCAACGTCTGAAACTAAACCAATAAGCTTAACTACTTTTACACCAAAGGCTATACGTCACAAAATCAGAGGAAAACGAAAACTACGAACAATTTGGCAACGTAGCAGATCACTATTGGACAAAGCAAGCTACAATAAATCGACCAAGGAACTAAAAGACCTTCTTAAAGTTCATAACAACCAGCATGTTAATACATTTTTGACAAATCTCACAGCAACTCAAACAACAAACTATTGGATGTGGAAGCTGAACAAATGGCTGAAAAAGGAATTAACCACCAACCAGCTCTGATGAAAGCTAATGGTACTTGGTCCACAACAGATACCGAAAAAGCAAAAACACTAGCAGAATATTTTAAAACAACATCCACCAATGGCTTCAATGGACGAAATAAATCACTCCCAATAGCAATATTTCCACATCTACGAACATGACAATAAAGGAAATACGAATCAACGAAATAAAACACTGCCTAATAAACAAATTAAAATGCAAAAAATCACTCGGGTATGACCTAATAACTGGAAAAATACTGAAAGGGCTACAGGATAGAGCTCTAACTTATATTAGAAATATCTTCAATGCTACTAAAACAGAAACACCTTATTCTGGACCACCAATTTGGATTTTGACAAAATCACCCTACTATTCAACAGGTGCATCGAGTGACAAACAAAATTCTAAACGACTTGAATGAGCAAAAATAGTGTGTAACAGTTTATCTAGACGTTGCAAAAGCCTTCGATAGCGTACGCCACAAAGCACTACTATCCAAACTCAAGACAATGCTACCAGACTACCATCAACTCATCAAAAGTTACCTGGACAATCGACACTTCCATGTGCAATATAATGACGAACATTAAAATTTACGTGAAATCGACGCAGGAATTCCACAGGGTAGTGTAATAGGTCCACAGTGATAATTTCCTCACACTCTTGCTTACAAGCTGCTACAGACCAAAAAAAAAAAAAAACGCTGAACAAAGCAATGGATTAAAGGGTGGCCGTGGTGTAGTGGTAACATCATCGCTTGTCACGCTGTTGATTCACGGTTCGAATATTGATGTCAAGAATCATCTATTTATTTCACGTGAAATAAATAAAAAAGTCGATCACTTGCGAAAGCTAAGACAACTCTACTGTGAAGGCATAACACTGGCAGTAGGGTGGTCATATGCAACTTGATCGTGATGATGACATCAGGAGGATGGAAAAAAAATACTGTGAATCATAAGCAACGACAATAATAGCGAAAACAAAAACAAAATACTCCCCAGTTATCTGGACAGCCACCCTTGGAGTTTACAGAAACTTAATACCACCTGAGTTTCAAACTACACCACTCTGTCTTTCTCTCTGTCTCTCCCCTTTCCACAAAACGCACGTGTTCTAAAAAAAATCGTTATAAGGGTATTCATATTCCCTTTAATACGCGCAAATTATAAAAAAAAAAATGGATTATATACGACAAAAACAATTACAAGCCTCTAAGCATCACAATAAATAACAACAAAATTATTCTTGACAACACAGCGAAATATCTAGGCATACTAATGGACAACAAACTAACATGGAAACCGCACATAATTCAAAAATGCAACCAAAAATAAATTTAGACAACTATACTGGCTTTTAGGAAACAAACAAACTATTAATCTACAAAAGCATAATAAAACCTATATGGACATATGGCATCCAAATATGACGAACTATTGGTAAATCAAATATCGACATTATACAACGACTGTAATGAGAAATACTTCGGTTGTCAATGCACCCTGGTATATTTCTAATGAAGACATTCATCATGACCTCAATATACCCAGTATTAAAAACGAAATCCAAAAAGAAAGTAGAAATCACCAAATCATAATCTCAAACCATCTAAACAACGAGATATGAAATCTACGTCACCAAAAAGTTGACACGAGGAGACGACTAAAAAGACTGAGACCAGTAGATCTGCAATCTATGTATATGAATGTTTTATATGTATGTTATGTTATATGTAAAAATGTTATGTTTTATGTAAAAAATGTAAAAAGTACGAGTAAAATGATTCCTGATGGCAAATTTTATTAAAATCTTTATGAAAGTAAAAGTAAAGTAAAGTAACAACAACGTTTTGTAAGATAATGGTTCTACGACTTAATGTACATATATCCAATTATATCTTTTAAAACAATTACTAAGCCAGATGTAATATAAATTTTGTAAATAAAAAAAAAAAAAAAAAAAAAAAAAAAAATTCTTGGCCCATTCGCCATTACTTGTTTGATTGGTGGAACTTGGATCTGTGTTTTTTTAATGCCTTTAACCACTTTTCAAAGCGAATAATTGGAATCTCTTTCCGCTATTAAATTTTCAAGGTATATTCCTATTGCACGAGTTTTAAAATCTTTTATCGTTTTTTTTTTTTAATAAGTTACACAAACGATTTGCATGTACTTTATGTTGTGGGAAACGAGTTTGTTGCCATTTTTTCGCGCTTTTCTTTTTTCTTTCACCAATTCTTTAATTTCTGGAGGGTACGAGTATTTTAAAGTATACAAAATAATGTTTTTTTTGTCGGTACTGGAGTATTATTCTAGGCTGCAAAAGCGATCGACTTCAATTTCTAGTTCGTAGGGCATCTTAAGTGATACACTAAGATCTTTCTTAAAGTATTTCCAACTAGTTTTACCGTTAGTTAATCTGGCTGGTACTTCTTTTCTAATTACGGTTTCACTCATTGTTAAAATGACTGGAGAATGATCAGAGGACAGGTCATAGTTCTCTGCAACTTTTATACAATTACAAGGCATTCCTTTTACGACGAAAAGTCAATCAGGTGACGATTTCAAAATGTGTAGTTCTGGTACTCGTTTGTTGACTTTATCAGGTTTCGAGAAAAATAAAAAAAAAAAAAAAAAAAATAAATGTAGAAAAAAAGTATCCTCGTCGTCGGTCGACAAAAACCCAAATGGATATTAGTGTGAGTTTTTACTAGCCTATTGGTTTCCTGGATATTTTCTGTTTCGAGTTTTTTTATCAGTACGAGTAGGTAGTACTATAGGCATAATAGAGAATCATTCCTTACTAATGACCTATTTTGAAAATCGAATTTCTCGAATTTTATATTTGAGTTGGGGTGAGCATATGCTATAGGATGGTTTAGCAGGTTCTTGAGAAAAAATACATGCAAAGTTACTTAACTTATTGATCGGTTTTAAAACTCGGTCAATCTCGGATTTGGTGATTTTGTTCAAAATTAATATCTAAACGGTATTGGAAAGTTGTCAAAATATCTAGTTTTCGACTTAAAAAAAAACATTTTAACGAACTATTTAATTTCAAACTTTGAATTTTTGATTGATTTCGAGTGATTTGCAAATAAATAGTATATAGGTTCTTTTGTGCCAGAACCTATACGTGCGAATCAGTGGTGTATTTTATTATTTAGGGACTTATGAAAGCTAAGTAAGTAAATAGCAGAAATGCATGAGAAAAAAACATTATAAAGCACATCAATTATGTAGTCGACAGATGCTAATTGTCCTAAATTTGCTATTAATCGTTTTTTTTTGTAATAGATGATCATCAAGGATAGCAAAACTTATCTTGAGAGAAATCTTATGCTCTATTTGGCCACAACAGTTCTACCTAAGAGCAACAGTTTCCATGGAAAATGAAAATAGCTATTAAAGGAGACTGTTTTCTTTTTCTATTTGGTCCTTATCATTTTATTCTTAAGATGATTGTTTTAAGAGATAATTGCGAAAAACCGGAGGTAAGTACACTCTGCAGTTTTAAAAATTCTATGAAAAAAACACACCGATGGATACTAATGGACTGTAGAGCATATATAACCAGCTTATGCCCAAAATGACTACGAAAAATTCAGAAATTAAAATTTTCACTTGTGCAAACACAAATCAACCGGCCAACCGCATATGGTGTTTATTTTATATGCCATGTGAACTCTGACAAATGGCAATGATTTCCAAAATTTTTGGTCAGCAGTTGCAGCAGTGCTCTCTCGGAATTTCCCACTACTGCCGCATGGTAATTGATTTTCCTCCAAAAACAAATTAATTCAAAAATTGTATGCTGAGCTCATTGAAATTTCACTCCCAACCTCTCATTAAGCAGGCAATGATAATACACTGATACCCAGTGCCACCACCAGGTCAATGCTGGCCCAGCATACCGTGGGTACTGCGGCATTGACCGCAGGCCTATGCCAATAAATTCCGTCGTCAGATTTTTACCCCCTGAGTGACAGCATAGCAGCGGCAGTAGTGTCGGTTATTATTTTATTCCTGGGCACCAAGAGTGCTGGTAGATAAAGCCAATGCTGATCATGATAGACTGAGTTGATATAACCTAAACTGGGTGTATGCAGCTGAACAATGTGATTGTGATAAGGATGACAGGCAATATACTCCTAGCGCAGCGACTATCGCCGATGTGGTTTGGTCAAACAGTTGTTTGATAGTTTTCGCAGCTTCCAAAGCATCTATATAGTTTGCATTTACAGAACTGCTGCATCAGTTTAAACGACCCAAATTAAGGTCATTGTTTCTGTTTCTGACACTCTTTGCCTGAGTGTAATGCAATAGCTGGAGAGTGGTGTTGGGTAAGGCCTCATTCTAATGTCCTATTGTGATATGCAAATAAAATTGATTCATCTGATTGCAGCAGGGAATGGGTTGTATTGGTGTTTGTTCTTCTCCCGATACGAATGTATTGCGACCGCATTCATCACGAATGTAATGCGGAAAATTCGCAGGATAAAATGCTTTGCATTCGAATCGATTGCGGTATTCCAAAATTGTAGAGCAAAATTTGATTATTTTGTCAAAATTGATGGAAACCATAAAGCAAATTGTTCGAATCAAATTTATTTTCACTATAAGCGGTATTGGTGTTGGTGCATTCAGGAATATTGTTTAGTGGATTTTTTAGTGATTGCAGTGATATTTTATCGCAGAGCTGTAGGTTTTTTTTGTACAAGCCTGTGAAATGCTGCACTTGATTTATACAGCGCTTAGTGGAGAGATGGGTTTTATTTATAATGGCCACATATGTACGAATATAGAGTACGCATGTAGTCGACAGAAAACGAACAAACTAAGCTAAATATTATGGCATCACTTCAAGGGAAGTTGTGGACTTTTTGTACAAACCTTAATCTCAAAGCCATAGTCCCCAAACATGAAATACATATATGAGAGTTATA
Organism: Pocota personata; assembly: GCA_963082735.1. Classification (NCBI taxonomy): domain Eukaryota; kingdom Metazoa; phylum Arthropoda; class Insecta; order Diptera; family Syrphidae; genus Pocota; species Pocota personata. The sequence continues at coordinate 200,668,799 of OY720429.1, read as the reverse complement.
TCACAGAACAATTTTAGTATACCGCTACTCCAAATGCCTTTTTTCAATATGATTCAGCTCGCTAACATATGGGATAAGTCAAAATGTTTGTTCTTTGGAACACACATAAACTTGAACAAGTGACATTTTGGGAAATAGTATTATAGCGAGGACCTGGAGAGTGTTGTTGGCAGTGAATATTAGACCATATCGTCTACCATCCACTGTACCTCGGGAAGAGTAATAGATGAAAGTATGGTCTATAATTGGACTATCAACTCTATATGCCGCATCTACAAAAAAAGACGATCCAAAGTCTGTATACTGCGTGAATGCGTGAAACCTTTCTGCACCACACTCATCGGCATTTAACAGTGTAGCTGCAGCATCGGTTGCAGATCGACGACAGATCAAATATGCACACTTAATTAAATCCTGGAGAAGACCAACGAATTCTAAGTCAAAACGCGCCATGTACGACTCAATTCATCCCAGTTCTACAAAACGATGAGCGATTTTAGGATCCCGAAGAAAGTGAACCAGTTATTCCGAGTAATTCTGAAAAATACGTTGTGTACGCTGCAATTTGAAAATATTTTCTCTCAGTTATACCAAGCCTGCCCGGATTCCGAAAAGGAGATGCGCTGTTATTCGATTTCTTCAACCTCCTTCTGGGGCAGATAGTGGGCAGGGTAGGTGTTAAAACGGAAGGCATTATCTTTCATAAGTTTGCCCTGCTACTGAGGTATGCAGGTGCCTTCGTCATCTCACAATCTTTGCTAGCTGCCTTAGAAGCTTTTATGAAAGAGGATGCAAGGAGAGTTGATCTTAAACTAAATGCGTACGAGAGGAAATACATGCTATCGACAAATAAATAGTCAGCTGTCAACCAGCTAAGGCAAAACGTCACTATCGTCAACTACAACTTCGACGAAGTATTTTACTTCGAATATTTTACACCAAATATTGTGCACAAGAAGTTTAGTAATCAGTTGAAATAAACAACATATTTTGTTATTATTATTTGGAATGATACTGACTTCGTGTGTGGGCGTGCATTATGCCCATGAAACAAATTTCTTTTCGTTAACATTCCTGGAGATTTTTTCTTTACTTCCTCTCGCAGCTGAAGTAAAAGACCACATCAGTAATTGGAGTTAATTGTTTGACCCTTTGCAAGGTAATCAACCATGATGGTTTCAACTGAGTCCAAAAGTACCGATGCCATTAAATTATCGCCCTATAATTTTCTTCGGGGTCGGTAATCCAGATCATTTCCACTCTTTTCTTTTTTTATTGGTCTCAGGAGGATAGTGGTGAACCCAAGTCTCATAGTCTTATCTATCATCCCAAATCTGGCAAAAGAATCTTCTGGATCGGTTTGAAAAATCTCCAAACACTGGCGAGACATCGTCATTTTGTTTTTGTTAAACGAAAAGCAGTTTCGGAGCCTATCTTGCAGAAAACTTGAAGTACTCAAATCCTAAAAGTCTAACCCTGAATGATTTGCTCACAAATTACATACAGGTGCAAGTACGTACGTTTCCTGCATATACATATAAGTGTTATATAAAACATCTGACATGTGTATCTTAATCAATGAAATATCGATCCGATTTTGTCTAACAGCCTTGACTTCTTCATGGTACTTGCTTCGCGAACACTAATTATTTTGCAAAAATTAAATCCAATTTTTTATTCCACTGAATAATACTTTTCTGCTATCCGCTTACTAACATTAGAAATGTAAATCAGTGATGTATAATACACACCCGTCCACTTACTGGCACTTTCATAATTAATTTTGGGAGTAATATTATGACATTAGGAGATTATGGAATGGCATTGCTGCTTTAGTTGAGTGATAATATATATATAATAGTTGCTCTGTTAAGGGGATAATGAAAAACGCGGAAACGTTTCTGACAATGTGATCTCATTCAATTAACAAATTTTGCTACTAATTTTACCAGGTATTTTGGGACATTATTCCGACAATTTGAAAATCATTTTCTGATGACCTATATCTCACCATTGTCCTGCATGCAAGCCGCTCTAAAAGTAGGTATAAAAAATGATTTCGCAAAATGGTAAACGTTGGCTACTTTACTCCTCGCCCCTTCGCGTTGGAAATTGTAGTTGTTTCTGAATATAGATACATTATGTGCATATTATGCTAATCATCCTTTTCATAGAATATACTCATAATTTCATCCCTTACATATATGTATATGGGTATAATACCTCGCTACAACGTAACCATCAAGGTGACAAAATAAAACAACAAAGTTCACCCTAATGACACCTAAGCTGAAAGGTAAAACCTCTAACAAGTAATAAAATTCAATTATAATCATCGTAAGTACTGCTCCTCTAACGGAATATAGCCGGAATCATAATGGATTTGGTTCCATCATCATCAAGAGTCAAGGTAATGTACCACAACCTACAAAACGTCGGTCAAAATCACACCGACAAACATTAAGGCCTGCATCCTAAAAGCCCCCCATGCCAGACAACAAAACAATTTGTTCCTCGGTACTTGTGGCCCGGTTACGGTTACTATCCCTGAGGGTATATCCAGAAGTCGCACCCCACACACAGAAGCAATTTAACTAATTTATCAAGTTAATGAGGAAAGTTTTGTGTAAGTGTAATTCATCGGCAAGATGGACCAACAGCTGAGTTCGGAAAAGGAGAGTGGGACAAAGAGGATTTCATGTATTTTAGCTAGGGACCGCAAGCCATATTTAATGAATTCCGAAAAGAGATGGATTACTCGGAGCATTAACACTTTAATTACACTAATCTGGACATTTATGGTGCTCCTCAACAACACTGGCTGGCGATTCTATTGTTTAGTGGAGGTTTTCTTTTTTTATACCCTTCCTTGGCGTGTGTGTCGTCATTGATGTCTGAGAGGCAAGTGGATTGATGAGCTCACCTATTTTTGGATTTTAGGTTTATATTTTTATAATGATACTTATCAGCAAGTTCCGAAAATCAACCATTTTTTGTAATAATGTATGCATTTTTCGATGCAATAAATCATAAATCATAATATAATTTCACCTGTCAAACATCAATCGGCAAGAACTTTAAAACTAATGCATGTACATCCCTGAAAATGGTAATACTTGGTCTTTATTATTATACCTTATTCAGAATACATTAAGCTTGATAAATAATTTGCAACATAGACAAATAATAACGATATACCTACAAACGTATATACATATGTACGAGGGTGGGTCAATAAGTCCCTGAAAATTAACACAAGTTGTGTCATCACCTTAAATTTAATTTTTTTTTGTCAAGAATCATCTTTCAAAAGAAAGCACCCAAGTTTTCAGATAGATCTGTCAAATAGTTTTGTTGTGGCAGCCATTTTATATAGACGCCTACTAGCATTTTCGTTAAAATGGAAAAAAGTGAATTTCGAGTGCTCATTAAACACAATGAACGTTCAAGCACAAGTGACGCCGAACGTTCTGGTCGCCCAATTAAGGTCACCACACTAGAAATGGTCGACAAAATCCATGGTTTGATAATGGACGATCGGCGAGTGAAAGTGCGCCAGCTTGAAGAGGCCACAGGCTTGTCACATGGCTCAGTGATTTCGATTTTACATAAATATTTGAACATGAAAAAGCTTTCCGCAAGATGGGTGCCTCGTTTGCTCACAATCGACAACAAACGCATTCGTTTGACAACTTCAAAGGTGTGTTTGGCGATGTTCCAGAAAAATTCGGCTGAGTTCTTGCGCCGTTTCGTAATCGTGGATGAAACCTGAAGTCACTACAACATACCAGAAACCAAGGAACAGTCAAAACAATGGACTTCTCCTGGTGAATCGAAGCCGAAGAAGGCCAAGGCGGGTTTGTCAGCAAACAAGGTCATGACGACAGTTTTATGGGATGCGCGCGGTGTTATTCACATCGATTACACCGGCGCATATTACGCAGAGCTGCTGGATCGATTCCGCATTTGGTGAAGAAAAAAAGTTCTTTTTCACCAGGCCAACGCACCGGCGCACAAGTCCGCAGTCTCAATGGCAAAATTGCATGAGTTAGGCTACGAACTTCTCCCTCATCCAGCATATTCCCCAGATTTAGCCCCCTGCGACTATTTCTTGTTTCCAAATATGAAGAAATGGCTCGGAAGTAAGAGATTTGGGTCGAATGAAGAGGTCATCGCTGTAACAAACGCTTATTTTGAGGGCTCGAGAAATCGTATTATTTGGAGGACACCAACAAATTGGAGAAACGTTGGATGAAGTGTATATAGCTAAAAGGAGACTATATTGAAAAATAAAATGTTTTTATACCGAAAAGAGTGTTCCTTATTTCATTTTTCAGGGACTTATTGACCCACCCTTGTATACTTATGATCAGCACATGTCCTCCGGTCCATCCGGATGTCACCACTTTCTGGGCCTAAAATTTTGAGCTAAAAATATGAAATTTGGTATGTAAGTTTTCTAGAATCCGAAGCAGTAAAAGTGTAAAAAAATATTTAAAATACCTTTTTTGAAAAAATGTCGTTTTTCTCAATATTTTTGCTAGAAACTGAAAAATATTGTCCAGGTAAAAAGACACTTTTCCTTCATTTCTTCCATTCATTTACATGGGGGCGTTTTGTTAAAAAAAACATATATTGCTTTTGAAACCTATTCGGTGACTATTAACTTTTATGGTGTATATCTCATCAGAATTCGTGAACTTCGGTTACAAATTTTGGAAGTCACGTCCACTTTCTGCTAAGAAAAAGTTATAACAATAGTTTTGTGATAAAATTTCTTAAAAAAATGTCACAATATTCTTTGCATTTTTATTACCGTAAGGATTTAGAATACAGGTTTTACATATGTATACACATACATCTATATAAATACATTACATAGTATATATAACACTTAATGATTGATATCAAGATAATTAACCCATTGAATTGCATTTTCAGGTGCAGTTGTATATTTCTGAGATATTGGAAGGATACGAGTACGCTCTTGTAGGACACTCACTAAAAATGTGCTTGATTGTCTATTTGATCGCACCACATTCGAACACGGGATCTGAGATTGTTCCCCATTTGTAGGAAAACAACCGCATCTCCCTTAGCCCTCTGATGTGATATAGAGTCCTCCAGGTTTTTCTTGTTAGGTTGAAGTTGGAGACTTCTTTGGTCGGGTCAGTGATCCCGGTGTTATGAGAGCGTGCCGATTCCCATCACTTGGCTCGCCATGAATTGAGAGGGTTAAAATTCCACACCAGGGTCGAGCCTCCACTTTTTGAAGTGCAGCAAGTGCATTAAGGTCTTGCGTTAGGATGTCCTATGCGGCAGGAAATGTTGTAGCCTGTACACTCAGGCAAAGAGCATCAGCATATCCAAATGTTCTTGATTTTATTCTTGGGAAGTCAGATATGTACATAGGAACAGAACAGGAACCCAGACGGTCACCTAGGGAAGCCCATTCTTCAGCGTTTTAGATTTGCTGCAGTTATCATTTATAAAAACTTGAAAAATGCGAATATTTTGAAGATTCGAGAGTTTATTGCATTTTACTATTTTTTAAAAATTTGTAAACGAGCCCTTCTCTCCAAATCATGTCCGATGCGACTGTTAGGTCTACTCATACAAATACAGCACCAATTTGATGAGTACAGCTACGTCCAGATCTAAGGCCTGTTTGCTCGATTGGAATATGATTAGTAATTAGTGGGACTAATACTATCTAGTATAAGTCTTTCCAGTAGATACGAGTATAGCACGAACTGAGGAGAGTTGTATGCCTTTTAAATGTGAGCATGATCAACTGGCTTACCAGGTTCAATAGTTCTTGTACACTTAAACGCCTGAGGAAGATAGTCAGTTTCCAAGATGTTGCTGATAATTTTGCATTTTTTCCGCAATTTATTACACTTACTTACTTATGTGAATCGCTTATGCGTTTCCCTTTAAACGACTTATTAAATGCGTCCACTGCATCTTGGGTGTTCACCCCGTGCCGGTGTCAATTTTACCATTCATTAAATCGTTTTACGATAACCAAACGCTAAATGCATTTACTGCACTTTGAGTGTTATTACCCTGTGCATAGTGCGTACGTATTCGGTTGGTGTCGTCTTTCGGTTATGCAATTGCATGTTCGCCGCTTGTATCAAAGTAGGTGCTGAACGACCGGTGTTGAATTACGTACATTATGAATGGGGTACGTTTCTTGTTTGTTGCTTGTTTGCATTTATGGCGGATATGAGTAGGAAAAACAAAGCGACGATCGCAATGAGTGACCTAGGTTAGATTAGGTTAGGTTTGATGGGTTGACGTAGAGTGTGAAACAAACTACGCCATACTTAGATCAATATATATGTAGATCCATTGTGATGCCCAACCCGATGCATTTATAAATTTGGTAATCTTATTTACCGTACATTTGATAGTTCTTCTAAGTCTTGGAAGAAATATTTCCCTAGTATCTTGAATCTAAGGTGGTAGAGTCCTGGCACAAGAAGTGAGGTGTATCTTCTTGTACGTCCTCATTGCCGCAGCCTCTACATATATCTTCTCCGCTTATTCCCAATTTCTTTGCGTGATAACGTAACAAGTTTTGTCCAGTTATCATCCCCGCTAAACCAGATAAGATATATCTGTTGAAGTGTAAGATTTGCTCGGTAGGATTTTTATCGTAGAGTGACCTAAATGTGAATGTACATGTTATGTGAGGTTTGGTTTGGAAAGGTTGGGGATGATCTCGATGCGGGTGGGCTTATTTGTCCGGATTACAATAGCTCCGCAAGTTGTTCTCCATTTCTATCGTTCTTCATATATTTCCATCCGCTGAATCACTGCTTGATGTGAGTGTGCTGTAATGATGTTCTTGGACAAGGACGGGTTTGGAAGTTTGTATATGTTAATATTTTCAATATCTCCGATACTGATATACTCGTATATTGAGAAGATATTGTCAAAAGATTCGATTGAATCTGCTTTATGTATGATACATCGAACATACGTTGCAATTCCGTACGATTTAGGGTTATTTGCTCTAATATAGGTGTAGCTTGCTATTTTTCCGCTTGCCGATAGTTGTGTTTTGTTTTCAGTACGCGTTTCTTGGATAAGCACAACATCTACTTTGTTTTCAATTAGCAATTTCGATAGGAGTCACACTTTGATCGGCTAATTCCTTCAATGTTGAGTTGAAAGATTCGGACAGAAAGTCCAAAATCTCTTATCAAATGGAACTAAAAAGTGCCAGTGGGATAGTCATTTGTGTTCATATATGTATAGTGTTTATATTTGTATACTGTGTTCTGCCAGGAGTTCTTAAATTTCATATAGAAAGTTTGGTATCCTTCATTTGATAGTACTTTAGCGTTACCCAGGGTGTACCATGTAGAGGCGAACTAACTTTACACCCCATTCCTCTGTATGGAAAGTTATCATTGCATTTGTTTTAAAAATTTCGCAACACCACTCTCACTTTATTAAGGGTAAAATAAAAGATAAGACATTTCAATTCTTTATTTTCAAATTTAATACAATGATACATCAGTAATTTGCCTTTAAACACTAACAAACGTTGCAAAAATGCCATCTACCGATTGTCATTTAATTATAAAGTAAAGATTGAGAAGCTACTGCAGTAAAAATATACATATATTTTAGTTCAATATAATATAATTTGAAAATGTGATGTAAAAATGTTAATACAAAAGTGGAAGATATTAAGCTTTACAATATGCCACCTACCGATTGCCATTTAATTATAAAGTAAAGATTGAGAAGTTACTGCAGTAAACATATACATATATTTTAGTTCAATATAATGTAATTTGAAAATGTGATGTAAAAATGTTAATATAAAAGTGGAAGATATTAAGCTTAACAATAAAATTTACTTTTAGTTTAGCTAAAACAAAGAAGCATAAACAACTTTTTTTTTTTAAATAAAATACTCGTAAGTACTCAAATGCTTTATTAAATACTTCAAAATGGGCTTGTAGTTTAGCTAAATTTCAATCTAATACCGAAAATGGAATGGAAAATGGAAAGTTTGGGAAAACAAAGCATATAGTATGTACAAGAATTAAAAAAAAAAAGAAGAATTATCATAGATCTAGTTAGAAAGAGCAACAAAAATAAATGATAACAAATTTAAAATTAGAATATATTCCTCATACCAGAGAGTACTTCTTTCACAAAGTGAAAGACGTATTCGTTTTGACTGAGGTTGCAAGGCTACAAGCAGAAATCAATGAATAGAAATATGTCAAACTTTTCCGTAACCAAAATCAAATTTGAATGCGATTATTTCAATCACAATAGTTTTATTTTACTTCCGTAACCTAAACAAGTGTAAGCGAAGCGTATCAGCCGTCAAATTCAACACATATTTAAAGTACCATTATTGAAATCATCAATAAAAAACTCTTTATCGAAATTGCTGATGCCACTTTCAAGAAAATTTTAATTTTTCATAATTCGCTTTTCCAAAAAGTGCTGTTAATCTTACAGTCAGAATTATAATTCTTATTTCACTTCCGGACATAGGCTTACATACCGACACCATACATAACGTTTGAAGAAAATCCAACCGCTTAGGCTATAGTCCGAGACATGGACGGACTGACAGACTGAATTTAGATACCCACTTCTTGATTCTCTGTACCCAAAAGCCAAATTGGTTCGAATCTAAAAATTGAAATTAGTTACTAAAATAAATCGAGTACTTGACATAAAGCAAGTAAAAAGGAGAACACACCAAGAATGTATAAGAAAGTTAGAGAACAAGAAATTTGAGTTGAAAAAGGGGGAGACGTTCTCTTTAAAGGGACCTGTTGGTAACCATGCATGTGCATTACGATTATACTTGTATTGCGATGTACATTTTCTGTACGAATTCAAAAAGTCGTAGACTGCTGAAAACAATTGCAAAACAAAAGCTCAACACTAAGGCACGTGTTTGCCTATAACTGTCAAGTGTGTGAAAATTAATTCATTCATGCAATCATGAATTCATGATTAGATTCCATGCATTCCTATTGAAATGTGTTTATGTGATAAACAAACGCAAAGAATTGTCTAGTGTTTATACAGACTCTGAGTAGTGTCCAGAAATTTCCTATTATTCGATTTAATGTTACTACATATCTGTCATTATAAGTCCTTGAATATTGCTGAAATATAAATGTATATACACAGTTTGCACAATGGGCCATTCCAAATGTTTGACCACCTCTTCGATGATAATGTGTGTTATGTTGTTGCGAAGTTCTCTAGCACCAAATCGCTCAACGAGTTGGACGTGTGCAGAGTGATTGCAAGGATTTATGTACCTACTACGAGTACTGGATGCATCTACTAAACCCTTTCGCAAATAATCGATCTTCGAAGATTGGATGGATTTGCTTGTGCATTTCAAGTGCCCCTGAGAGGAACAATTGTGTGAAGTGTCAATTTGATTGAATGAATCGAAATCTCGAAATTCCGAGCACCTCTTGTTGTGTCTGTTTGAATAAGATATTTCCTAGGAGGAAATGGTGATACGAAAGAATCACAAGTGTCCTAATTTTCAATCACTCAATTGTGTGACAATGGAGATTCTATATAGTTAAATAGAGTTGGAACATGATGTTATATTTACTTAATACCTACATACGTATAGAAGGTTTATTATGCTTCTACTGCAAGGTATTGGGAATGCCTTACAAATAGAGTGCATGACTTAAGCAACATTTGGCAGACATATGGACATACGTATGTTTAAGTTTTGGAAAATTGTAAAAAAAAAATTACCATAGGTACGAGGGTGGGTCAATAAGTCCCTGAAAAATGAAATAAGGAACACTCTTTTCGGTATAAAAACATTTTATTTTTCAACAAAGTCTTCTTTTAGCTCTTTACACTACATCCAACGTTTATCCAATTTTTTGATGCTAAACTAAGCGTTTGTTTCAGCGATGACCCCTTCATTCGACCCAAACCTCTTACCATTGCGACTGCGGACTTGTGCGCCGGTGCGTTGTCCTGGTGAAGAAGAACTTTTTTCTTCGCCAAATGTGGCCGTTTTTGCTTCAAATCGGCTTGGGATCGATCCGGCAGCTCTGCGTAATATGAGCCGGTGACCGTTTTACCCTTTTCAAGGTTATCGATGTGAATAACACCGCGCTCATCCCAAACTGTAGCCATGACCTTGTTTGCTGACAAACCCGCCTTGGCCTTCTTCGGCTTCGATTCATCAGGAGAAGTCCATTGTTTTGACTGTTGCTTGGTTTCTGGTGTGTTGTGGTGAATCCAGGTTTCATCCACGGTTACGAAACGGCGCAAAAACTGAGCCGAATTTTTCTGGAACATCGCCAAACACACCTTTGAAGTTGTCAAACGAATGCGTTTGTTGTCGATTGTGAGCAAACGAGGCACCCATCTTGCGGAAAGCTTTTTCATGTCCAAATATTTATGTAAAATCGAAATCACTGAGCCATGTGATAAGCCTTTGGCCTCTTCAAGCTCGCGCACTTTCACTTGCCGATCGTCCATTATCAGACCAATGGTTTTGTCGACCATTTCTGGTGTGATGACCTCAATTGGGCGACCAGAACGTTCGGCTTCACTTGTGGTTGAACGACCGCACCGAAATTGAGTGAATGGTTCCAATCGATGGTGAAGAGTCTCCATAATATTTGTCAAGCTTTTGTTTGGTTTGCGTGATAGTTTTTTCTCGCAAAAAATAGTGTTTAATGTGCAGTCAAAATTCACTTTTTTCCATTTTAACGAAAATGCTAGTAGGCGTCTATATAAAATGGCTGCCACAACAAAACTATTTAACAGATCTGTCTGAAAATTTGGGTGCATTCCTTTGAAAGATGATTATTGACAAAAAAAAAATTAAAAATTTAAGGTGACGACACAATTTTTGTTAATTTTCAGGGACTTATTGACCCACCCTCGTATGTACTTAAAAAAAAAAAAAACATATCCGCACATTTATAGGTGCAAGTACATGCGAATCAGTCGGGCATTTTATTACATTTCATCGGCTAAATATTATTTTGCAAAATACGCCAAAATTCACTTTTTTGAACTGAGTCTACAGACACAGTGTGTATTCTGGTGCCCAACTTTGGCCCAACTCTCTTTCAGAGCTGAGATATCCAGTATCATTTTTGCTGTATTTTGCACAAAAATATCCCAAGTTTTGGCATATAAATACCTCCATGCGATAATGCCGATTTTTTGTTTAACCCTGCCCAAGGTATATTAAGTTTGATGCATAGTTTGTAACATAGAGAAATAACGATAGACTGTCTGTCTATCCGTGTGTGACCAATTTGTGGGCCTTAAATTTTAAACTAGGAACATAAAATTTGAGATAAGTTTTCTAGTATCCGACGCAGTACAAGTGTACAAATTTTTGAAATCCGCACACAGACACGCCTACTTTAAAAAAAAAAATAGTTTTTCTCATTATTTTTGCTAGACGCTGTAAAATGTTGTCTAGGTAAAATATGTAGACGTTGACTTTCTCTATATTTTGTCCATATATTTTAGGTAGCCACGCTCACTGGGGCGTTTTCTAAAAAAAACTTAAATTGGTTTTTTAAAACCATTTACAGTGATGGTCACTTTTTATGTGAATATTTCAACTGAATCCGTGAATTTTGAGAGCCACTCCCACTTTATGCTAAGAAAATGTTGTAACCACAGTTTATACCCTTAATAATATAAATATTCTCTGTGTAGAAAGACATCATTGCATCTATTTTGAATATTTAGCAACGCTAAGAGTTACATCTTCTCATCGGCATGGCAACAACGGCACGGCAACTTCTTAATTCCGTTAGAGTTTAAGTCTATAAATGTTAAGAAAAAAAACAAAAGAATAAAATAAAACGGAAAATACGGAATTTTTAGTTTTTTGGGTCACGACACACAATTTATTGAGAGTGAAGAGTGATCTTCTGTAATTGGCGCAGTCGGAAAAAACCGCTATTAATAAAGAGCTGTGAAAAGAATATAATATACTATATATAAAATAAAACCTTAAAATTGAGGTATATAAATCCATTTGAATTGTATTTTCAAGTTTAAAAATAGCTAAACAAAATCTGAAACAAACGAAAAAGTGAAAACAGAAATTTGGATAAAAAAAAAAAAAAAAAACGGACGCAGAGTTGCAGTTACGTATGGCAGGTGTTAATCTACTTAGTTTAGTTGATGGAGTCTCGGATTTTACTGGGCTACCAGACATATTGATAATATTTATGTATTAGCAGAAAATCTTGATGAACGTTTAAAAAAAATATTCCACTTATTACATCTTGTCGTTAGACCAATCAGCAATTTGTCTTTCATATCTTAAGGTGTTTATAATAAGTATTCATCTGTGGACGATTAAATAATGTTTTAGCTTTTTGTATTTTTTTTTTCTTCTACCTATGTATGTATCTAGCTAGTTCAAAAGGTTTTACTCTTCTTAATCTCCTAGTCAGATTGATAGCATTTAATATGATATTTCCGACATTTCTCAGTTGACGTGACGTGACGTCTAAGTTTGTGTCTATTAGCTACTTTTTTTCACTTCATCTTCAATCATTTCAATTTCTATATCTAATGCAGACCAATGTTTCTTATGTACCATGGTGCATTTAGTATATTGCATAGTAATTTATTTTGAAATGTTTGTATTTTCTGTAAATTGGTTTTAATAGCCCGTAGATCCATACTGGTTTTAGAATTTGCTTATAAATCTGTAATTTATTGTAATTGGACAAACAAGAGTATTTCCCTGTAAGCCAATATACTTTACCGTAGCGCATGTTCAGTTGTTCTCTTTTTTTCTTTACATGCATTGTTTCATTACTAAATGGCAAGTTGCTAGTAAATAAGAGATATAATACAGGGCCAGCTTCTATTTTCCTCAATGTGGAGTAGTCATCTCATTGTTTGATCCCAAAAAATCGCTGTAATATATAAGACTCTAAGGTTTCTGAGTATTGGTTTGGCAGGTGCTTTTGCAATTTATGTATCAGTCCACTGTGCCATACTTTATCGAAAGCTTGAGCTATATCGAGAAATATAGTAGAGCACATCTTTCTTTCTTCAAATTCATTTTCGATTTTATCTGTTATTCTATGTTTGGGATTAGAGATTTTTCTTCGATTATTTTATGCAGACGTTTAACCAACATTATTTCAAATAGTTTGGACAACATAGGCAGAATCGATATGGGGCTGTTACCGGTTGAATACGTGTCTCCTCTTTGCACAATTCTTGTGTTTCTTGACAGTCTTTATTATCATATGGTTGAAAGACCCCTTCGAGATTTTTTTTTATGAAAGGTAATTTCCAAATTCCGGAGCACGTCCATGTAGACGATCCCCAAACTCTGAAGCACTTAAAAGCCAACATCCGTGAAGAAATGCCATTCAAAGTTACCTCATGAATCGAAGTTTGTAAAAACTTCTTTAACCGCTTATACTTTTTATTTTATTTAAGACTAGTTGACCCGGCGAACTTCGTACTGCCTCAGAATCAATAAATGCTGTGTTAACTTATTAGCTGAATTAAATTCAGTTTTTTATTAAGATAAAGTGAATACTCAAAATGAATTAAGTTCATAAGTGTACAAAAATCAAAATGAAATTTATTTTAATTACATTGAAATGAATGTAATTCGCGTGGCAGCAAGGCATTTGCTTTATTGAAGTGATTCGAAATGGTTCGCGTAGCATTGTTGCACTATTTTCTGTTAAACTATTTGCTGGATATTTCATCGGTAGCGGTTGCACTCGGGTCGATTTCTTTTATTAAAGCAACTTGTGATATACGATATTTTTCGTTTTGTTGTCAGGTGCGAGAACAAACAAAGCGGATGGTTTGCCGACACGTGAACATGCTACGTACAACTGACTGTGAGAAAAACATTCATTTTCTAGATTCAGGCCACGAACACTCAAGGATTGGCCTTGTGATTTGTTGATCGTCATGGCGAATGCAAGACGAATCGGAAATTGAATTCGTTTAAACTGGAATGGCATATCGGTTAAGATCATCGGAATTTTCGGAATGAGAACTTCCTCACCTTTGAACTTTCCTTTGAGTATCATCGCGTGAATCACATTACCCATGAGTTTTCTCACCACCAAACACGTTCCTTTACATAGTTTTGGTTGATTCAGATTTCGAAGCATGTTGGCTACCGAGCCAACCTTCAGTTGTGAATTGTGCCGTTGCAAGCCAGGCAGATCCAATGAGTTTAAAAATTCAGTTGGATAGTTGATTGCTTCGTCTTCGTTTGTTACACAGTCGATAGATTTGAAGGAATGCAGTGGACAAACGATTTGATTTTGAAAGTGATCCATATCTTTGTTCTTTGCCGCAAGAGCTGCTCGTTCACTCAACCAATTGCGATTTTTGTGGTTAGCAATGATGTTTGGGAACACTTTGTGAATGAGCTCGTCCTTCGTTGAGGCGAAATTGCGTCGACAGGAACACGGCCATTACGAATAGTCAGCAATTGCTTGGAGAAATCATCGTTTAGCAATGCAACTCGCATGTTTGTCGTCACCTGAAGTTTCTTCACCAAGCGTTTATTTCATCGGCAGCGGTCGATCTTGGAATGATTGGTAGTGTTTGGTGGAAATCGCCAGCCAGTAGAATCATTGCGCCTCCAAAACATCTTGAGTCATTGTGCAGATCTTACATAGTTTGATTGAGTGTTTCCAATGCGCGTTTGTGCGCCGTTGTGCATTCATCCCAAATGATGATTTTACTTACTTACCAAAACTGTGGCTATTGCTGAGTGTTTCGCAAAGTTGCATGTCGGTTTTCAAAGTCGTTTGAAGGTTTAATGGCTATGTCAACGCTGAATGAGCCGTTCGGCATCCTTCTAGCAACGTGGCCGCTATCCCAGAAGAACTAACTGCTACAGCAATTTCGGATCTCGTACTAACAGTGGCCAAAATCAATGACATGAGGAGACAAACTATATAAGCTTTCACAATGTGCACTTCATCAAACTGAACTCAACTCTTTGAAATCACTTTTCGGTGATGAATTTCAAAAAAAATCGTTTGAAGAGAATTAATTGAATCGAGTCCAAATGTAATAACTAATTACTGTCGAAAGCGGAATGAAAATTGGTGAAAACTCGAAAAAAATGCTGATAAATAGCGGCGCACGTCTGCACAGCTAGCTCAATGTTATGCAATGCAAGGGGAGCGCAACTGAAACAGCTGTCAAAGGATAACGCACAACGCCATCTACTGGCATTACCGGAACCAGCGCCATGTTCATTTTTGTTTCTGTCTTGTATCAGAGATGGCATTGTATACGGATTTATTTTTTTTGTGATTTTCGAACTTTTCCAATGCGCGAGGAAACTTCGCAGGGCCGAGACGAACAAAAAAAATCATCGAAATCAGTAAATCCGTTCTCGAGATATCATCAAAAAAGCCGTTCCATACAAAATGTATGAGAAAATTAATTTTCTTCACACATTTTTTTTTTCATGAATTTTTTCGATATTTTAATAGTTATTCTGCTTCGGGGCGGAGGCACATCCAACAAATTAAAGATAATAAAATTCGGTCCAGCCGTTCTTGAGTTATAAATGGTGTAACTAACCCGACTTTGTTTTATACCTTAAGAAGATTAAAATCCTAAAGCACAAAATGAATAACCCTTTAATATTTGGTTTCAAAGTACCTACAATTTAAAAAAAAAGAATGTTAGCGTCTGATTTTTATCTTACTTCAAAGTCATCACAAGGATATACGTATGTACATATTTCAGTTGTAAATGCTTTTCGATCAGAAATAAAATCCATGAACAAAATTCAAAACAAATATGTGTATCTTCAATTTATTTCTACGATTACTTGACATTTGTGTCACTGCATGTTCCCAGCTCAAGCATCAAACATGCTGTAAACAGTTAAGTATATATATCACTCAGTTCCTTTGTTTTGTCATTTCTTTAGTACCAAACCAACTCTTTGAAAAGTCATATCACTGTTATCACCCTCAGTTGGACTTGGCTTGTGTGACATTCATTGCTGTCATAATTGTTTAAGATTTGAGGCAATATACGTATGTATGTGTGCGCATATCCTGATAAAGTGGACTCACAAAAAGACATTTATCCTGTGTCGTGAGTATTGTACTTATCCCAATGCTTTCCTTTGTAAATTTAAATCTAAAACATTATTATGACAGTCAAACGAGATGGATAAAAAAAGTCAGGATATAAAGAAGGAACAGTGTTTTTATCCTCGCGGCACTGGTCCACTAACCGGTTGTTTTTGGATTCTTTTGTTGTTATTTCATTACTGGCTTATTATTATTGTTAATGCTGTTGTTAATCTCATTATACATTCTTCGCTTTTGTTCTACTTGTTATCTTGTTGACTTTTTGTTTTTGCTGCGTGGAGATGACGATAAAAAGGTAATTGTTGAAAGGATTAAGGAACCTTTTTTTAATTGTTCCTTTTTGTGACAGTGAACATGAATAATGAGGTTTAAGTAAGTACTTTCCATTGATTTTCGGAAATATATTTATCTCTGGCAGTACTACACACTAAATAGTGGATGTGATATTTATCGCGTCGATAGGGGAAATAATATATAAGTTATAAAATAATAGATTGAACCTTTAAAAAAAATATTTTCTTCTGGCAGTTTGCCAGTCCTTTATTCTGTAAATCAAACTTAAGACTAAACCTATACTAGAACTTCACATGCATTTATTGATTATCTAATTCTATGTCAGCGGAATATTGACTGCGGCTGTAAGTTCAGTTGACGATTTCCACGAATTGCTTTCCGTTGCCGATCGCAGTAATTTCCAGGTATTTTGTCTGGGCGGAAATTAGGTCGTGTGAACGACTGCCTGGTGCACTTGCTGAAAGTTAATTTGTTTCGCGTTAACTTATATTTCAGCAGGCCACCTGCCATACAGTCAAACTGGTCTGGTGGCAATTGGCCAATAGTTTTACACATGATTATCTACCTTGTCATAGAGAGCTGGCTTACATGAATCAAATGATGATTGGAATCTGTATCAGGGTAGAACTCACTTCCCGGCGGAACCAACCGTTATGACAACGATTTTCTTAACTAGGCGAATAGGAGTCTCATCCATGCTACCAGTTTATCAAAAGAAGCAAATCCCTTAACGACAAGTCCAAAGAAAGCCAGGACAAATTCCAAACCCTTCTCTGAGAAGGTTCAGACTAACCTAGTTATCGCGATAGTTGACATGTCTGACGACGAAGGTGGGGTCTCTTGTTATACTCACTCTCTTACCCCCTCACTTAATTAATTGTCTTTAGAAATGCATCCAAAGATGGTGGCTGGCACCAGTGCTTTGTGAAAGAAAGAAAAAAAATCCTTGGTCAGGTGTGGTCTAAATCGAAAGACAGATACTACTGTTGTCGAGAAGTCTGTACCAGATAGCAATGATGCTAAAACTGGTACTGCACTTAAAACTACTCGAACTACTCCTGTAATCTACCGCTCCACCTCATCCATAGTTTTCGATATTGCCCTTCATCTAAAAACGTGTCATAGGACTGAAGGCTCCTGCCTTCACGCTTACCACGTCATGCAATAGATATAGTTCAGAATAGATTTTTGCCACCGCTCAGGCAGGGACACACTTGGAATAAAATTGAGATCCATTGTGATATCACAAAGAATACCGGATTAGCAGCACCAGAAATCTTATGTGCTGAATTTCTTCCAGAACACAAACCTCGAAATGACGTTGGTTACATCAAAAGAAATTAACATCTGGCTGGATCCACGTTACATATGCAATGAAGTTCTATAATCCACACATATATATGCAACCCCATCAAAAAAATCCCTCTCACCCGGTTGGCTTTCCTTTACTTTATTTAGGGAGCTTTCAATAACGTTGAATTCAAATGTTTTTCGAGGGTTCAATATTTCCGAAAATATCTGTTACCTTTTATAGCGTATTCTTGAAGAATAGGGTAATCAATTCTTCCCTTGAATGCAGCTTTTTTTTATATAATTTACGCGCGCCAAAGGGGATATGAATACCCTGAAACTATTACAGGGCACGGGCATTGTGAAGATTTGGTGTAGTGGTTTGAAACTCAAGCGGTATTAACTTTCTGTAAGCTCCAAGGGTAGCGTCCAGATAACTGGGGAGCATTTTTGTTTTGCTTTTGTTGTAGTTGCTCATGATTCGCAGTATTTTTTTCCGTCCTCGTTATGTCATCATCACGATTAAGTTGCATTTCCAGCCATATGACCACCCTACTGCCAGGGTTATGCCTTCGCTGTAGAATGGAGTTAGCTTTCGCAACGGATCGTCTTTTTTATTTATTCCATGCGAATTAAGTAGATGATTCTTGACTTAGGATTTGAACTGTGAACCAACAGCGGACAAGCGATGATGTTACCACTACACCAAAGCCACGGCCTTTCTCAGGAGACTAGCAAATAGGGAAACTCCTAAAGGTGGGGCATACTAGAGACCAATTCTAACCCAAAATTTTGTGGAAAAAACTCAACGAGTAGCATGTCTCGGCATCGTGCGCTGAGGGGCTTCTAGCAAATGGAGAGAACAAAACACTAGACATGCCAGAATCCTTTCGATGTAACATCATCTTCCCGGAGATGATGACCACCTGCCCACTGAACTGGAATTTAACTTGGACTGCAAATACTCTATACCGGACAGAGTGCACGTATTGCGCTGCCCTTTAGAACGAATCGCTGTCAATATTTACAGATAAGACCAAAAGCAAAGGCGAATTTGAATTCGAATCGCGGTGGACATGGACATTGACCTATCCATTAACTTTCCAAGGAACTGCTGGTTGTGGCGGCTAATAATGTGTCGCAGACTCATATCGTTATATACTCATATATCGACAGTCACGTAGCCATCAAATCCCTAACATCAAGCACCATATGATCTAACGCAGCGAAATACTACCGTATATCTCCAATCTGATGAACTAGCTCGACAAAGTTCTTCCGGTACGAATGGCACAGACACCAATGTCGTTTGTTAAGCACCTTATTCATGTCGATGAGTTAGACAAGGCGATCCCTACAATGATTTCTGTAGGAGGTGCAGTGCTGCAGAGGAGGATGTCATCACACGCTTCCCATGCACGTGTCTCACAATAGCACAGCCTGCATGGCTAAATTCAAAATTACTTTGAAACACTTTTAGCAAGGACTACACGCCCTGCGTACTGTTTTCTTGAACAAAGAGTGTTGACCAAATAATTATGCACTGTATATCAACTTCAGTGTTGCTGTACTCTAGGAAATTTATTTGAATTTTTTTATTTTGGATTTCGGCGGGTGTGCGAAGTAAGAAAGTCGTGAGGGAGTTTTTGTGGAATATCTAAATGTATTTTAGTTAAAATTTAACTATCTCATAGAGACTAAAAAGGGCCTTTAAGAGCGCATTTAAGTCAGGCTAAGGAAAGGGCATATAAAGCAGAGGCCCCTACTGTTTTTTTTTTCTTTTTTATCGCTGGAGATCCCAAGCTCCGACCCTGGCGGCACAAAAACTGCCTCCGTACCGGAACATGGCAGATCCAATCAAGTAGCCGATGAATAGACGGTGGGTTTTAAAGGGGTCAAAAACATGTAACAAAAGCGACTGAAAATCGACTCGCAATATATATATGTACATACATATATATATACATATAAGGGAAGAAAATCCATCATAGACTAACTCCCGCCTTCAACAGCCAAAGAACGGAGATTATAGCGGACACAGAACAACACGACATAAATGTGCTCGTCGATACAGAGTGCTCTGAAGGTGCTCCAAAAAAATTATAAAGAATAAGAAGCACAGTGAAGTGTATTTGTTTTTTGTCACTAAGACTTCGATTTAGAATTATTTTCTTTTGCTTTTGATGAAGTTTGAATTTTAGCAGAGTTCAGTTCAATATCAGTTTCCTTTTGACATTTGACTTGAATTTTCCTATACTCGTAGATAAGTTGAAATTTAATTTAATTTTTTTTTTTGCTTTTCAGTCGAGTCACCCTTCAAGTTAAGTTTAATTTAAACATGGATAGCGATTCTGTACCGGTATTATAGGTACACCCAAACAGGAATCTCAACAAGTGCTGTATACAGGGTCTCAGGGGACCATCAAAAACGCAATAAAAAACGTAAGTCTCTTTTCATTTATTTTCTTTTGTCAGAATAGATTGGCGTAATTACAAATTTTAAAGCACAACCAAATTCCTTCTTTTTGTATTTTAGTACCCCCTCTTTTGTTGTAGTAAATTGTCAGTTTCTTTTTCTTAATTTGCTGAATTTGAAAATAACATTTTGAAACTCATAAATTACAATAGTTTAGCTTAATGTTAAAGCTGCACTTCTACATTGAATGACATCGAGTTTTTCTATATCCCGTTAACATCGGCCATGGGAGATAGCAGTGGTTGTGTCGCTGAGACACAAGGTTGTCTTCTCTTTTTCATGTCTAGACCATGATGAAACAGACGAACTGTTAGGCAGTAAGGACAGACTTTCTCTTCTACAAGACGTGACGAAAGTTGTGGCTGGGGGACTATCGACCATGGGAGATAGTAATGGTTGTGTCGCTAAGGAACAAGAGTGTCTTTTTCTTTTTTGATTTGATATGGCACGCGATTTTGTGTACGGGCAGGCGGTCAACTTAAGTCAACGTAAGTCAGGCTAAGTCAGCTTAAATCAGGTTACATCAACTTAAGTCAGGCTAAGTTAGTTTAAACCAGCTTAAGTGAATTCAAGTCAACTTAACTCAATTTTAGTCAACTTAAATCAATTTAAGTCAACTTAAGCCGGGCTAAGTCAACCAAAGTCAGGTCAAGTCAGCTTAAGGCTAAGCCCACACTAAATATAACAGAAACAAATAAAAGGAAAATGCCTTCAACTTTCTTAATTTAGTGTGGGTTATTAAGAGTTATGCTTTATTAGTTTTCTCCTATTGGAGAGTAGAGAATACCAGTTGCGTTTAAGACGGCTTCAGACTCGGATGAAGATATGGTCGCTGCGTCAACAAATATATATTGTGTTGAGTGAAAAAGTTAAACAATTTTGGGTACATCCTCTAAACCAAAGAAGTGAACATTTTATCATCAAATTTATTAATGAACTTCGCCAGGATGAAGAAAAATTTAAAAACTACACAAGAATGAGTTCCGATGCATTCGATGAATACTCATCGTTCGCATGTTTCAAGCATTTTTTCTGTTTTGTTTGTTTGACTGGCGCTCTCATTTGATTGCATGTGTTTGTCCCTTGTCTATGTCTTAATTGTTTTCTCGTGTTTTTGCCTAGCTCGATTTTTTTTGCCTAAAATGATTTACTGTTTATTTCCATATACGTAGCTCCATTAACCCACCTGTAATGTTTGACATAAAGAGTGGAACAAAAACGTCTTCGTTTGCCAACTTTGTTTTGTTTTATTCAACACGTATTTAAAAGTGTGTATTTAAATTTCAAAAAACATAGAAAACAGTTTCGTTTCTCTAGCGCGTTTTTGTTCTATTCGGTGTGGAAGCATCCTAAGTCAATTTAAGTTAGCTGAAGTAAGGCTTAGTCAGCTTAATTCAGGTTGACTTGGTTTAAGTTAGTTTAAGTCGACCTAAGTCTTTGAATCAGCTTAAGTTGGGCTGAGTTATTTTAAGTCAGCTTACCTTAATTTAGTCAGCTTAAGTCAACTTAAGTCAACTAAAGTAAAGTTAAGTCAGCTTAAGTCAACTTAAGTAAGGCTAAGAAAGCTTAAGTCGGCTTAAGTCAGACCAAGTCAGTTTAAGTCAGCTTAAGTCAGCTTAAGTCAACATAACTCAATTTAAGTCAGCTTAAGACAACTTAAGTCTATTAAAGTAAGGCTAAGTCAGCTTAAGTCAACCTAAGTCAGCTAAAGTCAACTCAAGTTAATATATGTAAGTCAACCCAACTGAATTTAAGTCAACTTAAGTCGGGCTAAGTCAGTTTAAATGAACTTAAGTCAGCTTAAGTCAAAATAACTCAATTAAAGTCAACTTAAGTTAACTTCTTTTTATAATTATAATTTTACTCTCGGATGTTTGTCGGACGTTCGCTAGAGGTGGGACCATGAGAAAACTTTTTTTTTATTTTTGTGTTTTTTGGGTTCGAACCTTGAACCTCTCGCTCAGTGATCGTGTACTTAACCACTGAGCCACGGCTCCCAACTTAAGTCATGCTAAGTCACCTAAATTCGACATAAGTCAGCTTAAGTCCACTTACGTTAGCTTAAGTCAACTTAAGAAAAAAAAAAACGGGATATGTAAACGAGGCGTTTTTATTAAAACATTGTTTCGTACATCGTACTCCCCTTTAAGTAAAAATGCTCCTCTCAAAACCTCAAAAGTACTCGCCTTTCGATTTTCAAAACGACAGCCCTGTTCATACTTAACTGAAACCTAATTCAATCAAGGAGTTTCGAAGATATGAAGAATAATGTTTGATATCTGGTCCGTGTCTGTTTATCTCAGGAACCGCTTAACGAGTTTTTGGTAAAATTTTGGTATGGAAGAATACTGTCGTAATATAATAGATTTAGTAGAGGTCAAATTAAGAATAGTTGTGATTCATTTTCACATTTTTGCTATTGTGAACTTGCACAGCTGATTTTTGACATATCGAAGATTTCAGACAAAAACGTGTGCATTGCGCATTGAATCGTTCTTTTATCATTTTTTCGTGTTTTTTTTTTTTTTTTTTATCCGTTTTACAATGAATAATATTAAAATCACGTGCAATTTGTTCATCCCCCATTTTCACTTCCAATGCTATTGACTGACACTTTAAAAACGGCATAGAGCCGGGTGAGCCACCCCTAGTAATGACATTCGTGTTGATTATTACCGATTTTAAGTTAAAATTATCTTTAAAAAGACATTAATTTTCAGATTGTCGTTATACACTTCCAGAAACTTTGAAATTACATCATGCATCAGAACCACTTGAGTTTCGGGCGTAGGTTTTATCTGGTTCATGACACTGATATGGATGGTTGATCTTTGTGTTTGCAATAAAATATAACAGTTTTCATTGTTTAGAGATGGCACTGTTCTGTTGTACTGTTGTACTCATGGGTATTCGCAATGTATAGCAATACTTTCTACTATCGAACTGTGTGTGGAATTTTTAAAAATTTTGTTCTAGTGAGGAGTTGCCGATAGAATGTCTGACTGTCTCGCATAGGCCTATTGGGGCCTAGAAAAATACTGATTCAGCATCTATAAGCAGCCTTGTTGCTCGCATCCAGATGAAATAACCATTCACATGCAGCGATATGCATTTAACTCCGGCGCGCGGCTAGCGGGTTCAATATCCAGTTGACTAAGGGATTGAAACCAGTAGGCCATAATAAGGTCGCGACTTTGTATTTCACTAACATTATTTGTGAAATATGTAGATATGTAAAAGGTGGCCACGATGTAGTGGGTAGTGTGAAGAACCATGTCATCTGACGAGTTTGAGTCGAGCAACCGGAAGCGTGCCGCCGTTCTCTCCATCTGCATCGAAGATGCTTCCGTGGCCTCGGTTCCAGGAGTATGTACAAACGTAAGAGGCGTATTTCACCTATACCCACTTAGTGCGAACACTATTGACATATTTCTGGTCTAAGTGTATCTTATCTAGGTCCACTACAAACCAAACCAAGAGTGTTGTCGTGGCTTATAGGACTTTATTACAACTTACATATTTGCAATTGACTGGGAAGAACTCTTAAGCCGTTTCTTGGTAAATTTCCTCGAAATATTGTTTCGCTTTTATTCAATTCATTGTAATAAACGTAATTTCAGCCCTAAATTCATCTTAATTTAAATCTTCTTTCCTGTCTCCTTTCTTTTTCTAATTCTACCACAGGCATTCGTAAGCAAACAACAAATAGCTCAAAATAGGCTTACTGTCACTTTATGTTCATATCCTATTATCGTTTGTAGCACCAGAATAATGTTAAAACATTTTTTTTACGCTTGCCACCAAATACAATAAGCTAATTCATTTCAAGCTATAGAGCAGGAAGTAAAAAAAAAAAAATAAAGTACATAACATACCAGACAGACAACGTAAAAAAGTAATTCTACAATAACGTAGAGGAAACCAGGATCATGAGCATTATAACAACAGCAACAATAATGGAAACAATAAGCCATTATGCCGAAAGGAGAAAGCAACACCAACAATAATAATAATTAAGGACGTTTTTTTCTTGCAAAAAATATCTCCAGCGCATAAAAGAAAAGAGGCCGCGTCGCGTCGAATGGGATGACTAGGATGATGTCCTACTCGTATATCCTATTTTGGGTACATTTTCTTTTGTGAAAGCCCAAGTAATGTCTGCTAGCATATTTTTTTAACAGTATCTCAGAGAAATATCAAGATTTAACAGCAATTACGGTTTAACGATGAACCTTCTTTAGCGGTGACAGCTGAAACTAATGTCGACTGTTAAACAACTTTAAGAACAAAAATTGAAATGGGGAAAAAAAAATTGTAAACAAGATACTGAACAATCAGTTGTGTTTTCTTGATTATGTCAGGAGAGCATAGGTACTTATCACGTTTTTTATCCATGATAGTTGTGCTCGGGAGGTAAAAGTACAAATATAAATTTGCGAAGACAATTAAATAGTTTAGTGAAATAAACATACAAACTTAAGTCTAAATTTAAAACTAAGTTTTATAGGTAATTTTGTTTAATGGCTGTTTTTGGGTCATTTGCTTTTGTAACGATTTTTGTTACTCTCTAGGTACCAATGATCCTTAATCATATATTATGTATCATAAACATGTGTACTGAAAAATAGATTAAAAAGTGGCGTTGATGTGCCACCGAAATTAAAGGTACTGGATAACTGGTCACTGGTTGGTGACGAATTTGTTAATTTATTTTTGGGACACAATTCCTTTGTATACCTACCACATCTCATGCCTATATATTTTGCCACATACACATGTGTACCTATAGTTTTCAATAGATAAATAACGAATGCAAATGCACAAATAAAAGCCTTTTTTAACCCTTAGATGCATGATCTTTCCAAATTTGGATTAAAAATTATCCTGACTAAGTATTGGTTCTAGAAACACTTCCTCATTAAAAATTTTTAGTTTTGTCAAATTGTATGTTAATAATTTGCTAAAATATATGTAGTTTGTGCCAAATATGGCACATCATGCATTTAGCCATCCAAAAATTAAAACTAGAACTCAGTTGATTAGAAAAGTTGTAATATTGTTAATAACTCAAATTTTACTTTTTAAAAAATTTTTTTTTTTGATAGCTAACTATACAAAATAACCACATTAGACGATGTTCGCTAAACTGATTTGCACTAACAGAAATCTGTACAACAGTTACGCATATATCAATTTTGTGAATATTTTTAAGAGAAAATAAATAACTGCACAAACATACCTATAATGCGTCCATGGAATGTGCTGATATGGCACGTTATGCATTTGTACCGACATAATGTCTCCAAGCTAACATATTGATCGGAAATCGGTTTGTGCCATATATGCAAAATTATGCATCTAAGGGAAATACTTTTATTATAAATTATTTAAAAAATCATGCTCTTTTCTTTTTTCCTAAAATATATTTTCAAATCCCAGAGCACTAGTACTCGATTTCTGTCCATTGTACTACCAAGTAGAAACCCCATTTTGGTGTAGGTTGTACAGTTGTTTTCCTTTTGGGCTCGAACCTGTACAGTTCGGTTCACAAGTAAACACACTACATACTATATTATCTATATATTTCACAAATTATGTTACTGAAATATGCAGACTTGGTTGATATTTATAGTATGGCCACATTTTCCCGAGTCGCACAGCAAACTAACCCCAAATATTTAAGATAAAAAAAAAAAAAAAAAAAACAACATACAAGAAAGAGTCAATCCGTCCAAAACGAATCCTATGATACCCTATTTCCCATTTTCTATCTCACCCCTAAGAAAGTGAGCGCAGCGTTGTGAAATTTTTAAACAGATGATACGATATCTTTCTATACAGAAGATATTTCCGTGATTTTTGAGAAATTTTATCAGAAAATTACTGTTACAAGTTTTTCTTAGCAGAAAGTGGGAATGGCTCCCAAAAATTTGTAACCGAATTTATGGATTCTGATGAGATATTCACGATAAGATTTAACCAATTCCGCAAATAGTTTTGAAAAAGCAAAAAGCGTAGCCGCGTGTAATGTGTGGACGAAATGCAGAGAAAGTCAACGTCTGCATATAGATATTTTACCTAGACAATACTTGTATTTTTCAGTTTCTAGCACAATTAGTGAGAAAAATGATATTTTTGAAATGTTTGCACTTTGTACCGCTTAAAATTTAAGGCCCCAAAAGTGATATACGAACGGGTAAGGCATGTTATAAAATCATTTTTCTAAATCATGGTTGATATTTACAAGAATTTTTGATGGAATTTATAAGAATGTTATATGGTTTTAAGTAACAATATTACAAAACTTCTCATTGGCATGATTTAATATCTTTTTATGTTCTACAACCTACGGAATGGTTCTCTCAAATCTGTTCATTCTTGCAAAAGTAACACAAATATTTTCCAAAACCTCTTACCAGTTTAACACCGAAAATAACATGTTCTGATCTCCAGTTCAGTTTAATAGTTTGCAGTAAATGTACTTTCAAATCTGCTATACCGCTATTGACAATCAAATCAACGTGTCTATGGTGCTACCTCACGTGAATATTCAAATTCATTCAAATCGGTGCACTTTTGTTGAAGTTCTGTGAATGAAAAAACATGCCGCAATTGCACAAAATTCACTGTATTTTCAAAACCACTAGTCCGATTGACATCAAAAATAATCACCAGATTACAGAAGCAAATAAAAAGCAAGTAGTATCATTGATATCGACGAATTTTTGCTCAAGTTATCGTAAAGAAAAGAAATGCATTCAAAAAGCGCATCAAATTAGCGGTATTTTTAAAACCGTAAGTCCGATTGTCACTACGATCAGCAGATCAAGTGGGTTTTAGGTTAATACTCCGTAAAAAGAATTAGTCTAATGGATGCATTTTCGTAGAAGTTATCGTGAACGAAAGAGACGAAAAAGGATGCCAGAGACAGACAGACAAGCACAACCAGTACAGTTAGAATTTGACCTTATTTCGGATACGAACTTTTGGAATGATAACCATACTTCCATTTACTATCACCACCTACTAGTAAAGGTGATAGGCGGTACCAGAACTAAACAAAGTGTGAGTTCATAATTGTAAATAATGTTGCCCACGCCATGCAACAAATATTCATAGAATACATTTATGAACGCAAATGTGGCTGCATGAATGCGGCATTCATGCATTGACAAAAATGAGTTCATAATTGCATATTATAAACAAAAGTCAAAAATGACAGATTTGAAAACAATTTTGTCGTTGACAGTTGGAATATTAAATACTTTGAATATCTTTATCGCCATCAATCCTTAACAATGTACGAACAAAAAATGATATTAAGACTTATAATAAATCAAGTGGATGGCATTAGCTTTGAAAGCATCAACAAAAAACTATAAATAAATATAAATAATAAATAAATATGTATTTACATATATTTTAGTAAAAATTAAACAATTTACGAAACATTTTTCTTATATTTTCTTACATCTCTCCTGCCATTCTCATGCAGCACGGCAACAAAACAAAACACATGCTGAATTGACAGCATGCTGACTGTAAATTTTCTTTTATGAACACAAGTGTTGCCGAACTCCTGCAATGCTAATGCAGTACTTTTACAATAATAAACGCGAAATTTGCATGAATGCAGCATTTTTACATTTATGAACTCGACCAAATTGTTTAGTCATCCTCTGACACTTATGATGCTTCGATTCAATTTGTTACATATCTACTCGTATTTTGTAAAGTATATGTTGTACATAAAAACATTCAAACATAATTTATTATTTTTTACTTGCTCCTATAAAGGGCAGGTATTGTTTTCCTAAACATTTTCGATTTGATCAATCTTGGCATAACAGTGGTACCACGGTAACTAATAAGAACATGGCCTTTTCTCATTTTAGAAAGCTTACATTAGAAATTCACCACCGAAATTTCTTTTAAATGAAAACCGTGGCCTCTTCTTCAATTCTTCCGTGGTTTTTTATCCACAAGATCAGGGTTCTGGACAGAATATCTTGTTCTTTTGACTTCAATCCCATCGAAAATATACAGGATATTCTAGTTCGAAAAGTTTATAAAGAAAACCACAAATAAGGACTTGGTACTACAACGTTAAAAAAAACAGAATTGATGTTGAGACATTGACATGATGAAAATAATATCGGCCAAATAGTAAATATGGCTGCCCTTGTAATTTTCATAATATCGTATTGAAGCTCATACTTTAGCTCTAGAATCATTTGGGTGTCATTGGCATACACCTTCTGCTTCACATAACCTCAAAGAAAAAATCCAACGGCATGATATCGCAAGATCTTGGTGTGCGCATAAAGATGTAGATCTTTTGTTAAAATGCGCTGCGTGTACGAGGCTGTAGGGAAAGTTCAATTGCTGGATTAGATGGTTTGCCACGAATACTGTCAATTACTGCGATGATATTTTCGCGTGACCGGCCACTGCGAAAATGCACTGGTCTTTGCACATGCAGCATTGATTCGATGCGAGCGAATTTTTCCATTTATTACTTAACTGCGACGCGAGATGGACGGTTATGTATATCGACATTATTTTGCAATCCGCGAATCGTGTTGGTTAAATGTTAATGGTCTTAGCAATTAAAATGTGTAGTCATGTTCACATGAATAGATCCAAATGAAAATGGAATGCAAAAGAAGAAAACGAACCAATGTGAAAGGCAAGTTCACATTACAGAGTTTATAAAATTCATATTATACCACGGTATGATAATGCATACAATGAAATGGCAAACATTTCATATTATGGAGAAGTTTACACTATCATGCAGAAACTTGAAAAATAAAAAAATTCTCTCTGTCTATATATCCATCTATCTGCCGTTCGTCCATCCATTTGTACCTCGGCCTGCAGCCTCTACATGTCTGAATTGATTTGCTTCTGTGATCCTCGTATATAGCCCTGCTGCAAAATTGAAGGGTTTATACTAAGTTTAAAATTTACGGTACTTTACTTAAGGCTAATTTTGAAAAAGCGTAATTTTCTCGACAGGGGGTCCTTTTAACTAAAATGCATATCTAAGTAAAGGGGTATTCGCAATAATACTGCATACTAATGTTTTACTACAAATTTTAATAACAGTACTCTACCTACATATTATCAGATTTGCTAAAATTACCTATTTCTTGGATATGGCTAACAGGATTTTATTCAAATTCGATATTTAAATCACTTTCAAAAATATGGCCAAAATATTTTTAAGATATTTTACAAAAACCCCAATTGTACGTGAATTTATTATGCTCTTTTTCTCAAAAGTATTTGATAATTTTAAAAATATTAGAGAAAATATTAGAGTACATGTGTATATTCGAGATATAGAGTTTTATGTACTAGTTATTTTGTGTTCGACTAAAAGCAGTAGTTTCAAAATCCGAAAATGATACAGATTTGGCATGGCAAAAATAGAAGATGAATAAATAAAAAAAAATCATAACAACCGACATGTTCCCGTAATTGTAAGAGTCCAACCCATGCTTATGAGATACTTTTTTCTCAAAATACAATGACCTACTAGATAGGACAAATATGTCCAAAAAATCATCTGGATCGGTTTGATACTGCTCCAAACACTCGCGAGACATCGTCAATCGATTGTATTTTTGTTTACCTGAAAGCTGTTTCGGATCACAACTTGCAGATAGCTTGAAAATTCGGTTGAGTCCATTCAACGAAGATGCCGACGATCTCAGCTAACCACCTTATTTAAATTTTCTACAGTTGAGGTTCTATCGTCCATGTTTGAATTCGGTTACCCACTTTTTAACTGTTGTTTTCGATGGATTCCCCTAAAGTTGTCACCACATCTTTATGGATTTGCTTCGGAGTAAAATATTTTTAAACAGATACTCCACGATGTCCGTTTTTTCCATTTTTTAAAAATTACTTTAATTTGCCTTATTTGAGCACGCGTATGAACTAAACTAAACGCGACATAGGAATGAAACTTCAAATATAAATTCAATCTTAGAATATTTTGAAATAAAAGAGGGGAACTACTACTTTAGAATTGAAACCATTTCTACAGTAGGCACGAACTTTTCAATAAACCGTCGTAGGTTCAAGTTCACTTTAAGGTTTTTGGATTTACGGATATGTATATTCGATCACGTGTGGTTCTTCACCTCATATTCTTAACTTATTTAGTGTAAACTGGTTAGATAATGCACTTTTTTAATTGTTATAGTCAGGCATGTGTATTATGTAGGGAGGAGTATATGTATATTATTGAATTAGAAATCGTTTAAACTTATCAGAACCTTTGATTATTAGGCTATACAATACCGAATCTGAATAGAAATATGTAACTTCATTCAAATTAAACTGTTCACCACTCCACCTCCACTTTATTAGGGAAGGGCTAGATGGTTTACACCTTATCAGGTAGGGTATTGTATGTATAATCCACTCCAGATGGATTTCGGCATTTTAGTATATTTTCTTTTTAGTATTGAACCATTTTTGCCTTGTTTAAAGTAGCACTATACTGCATTATTTTGAAATATAGCTCACATTCTGCACATCAAATTGAAATATAAAATGTGAGCAATTTTTGCGGTGACTACATTTTAAAATTAAAACTTTGGACACTCATTTTACATACATAGACTATGGGAAAGGAACTAACAAAGTAGCTTTCCTTTTCAAATTGCAAGATGTGACAAGGAAAATTTGTCTCATCCCTAAATTATTATATACTATAATAATTCCGCAACTTTTAATTTTTGGATAATCGTTCCCATTCTTTCGTCTAAGTATTTGATTGCAAGTGTGACATGATGATGTTCCGATAAAATGTTATCTAGCCCTGCCGATTTGTTTTCTAAGGCTCATTTGGTTGCTCTTCCTTGCGGGAGAAACATCAAAACTGTGAAGAGTACGTGTAAGTTAGGTGTCACTGTAACAGCCAGCTTTTTGATGACTTTATAAATCGTTCAGCTGTTTAGTCACTTGCAAATATAAAATAAATGCCCTACTAAAACGCCTTTATGTCTTAGTAACCTATTAATTGGGAAAAAGGCGAAATGACGAACGACTACGAAAATAATATCTTCACTGATGGGTCGAAAATGGACTGCGGGGTGGGGACCGGAATTTCTACGACACCCATAATATATCAAAATCATACCGGCTACCGGATTCATGCAGCATCTTTCAGGTGGAAGTTTTTGCTGTACTTGCATCTTGTCGTCTATTGAAAAACTTCAGTATACCCTTCAGAACCATAGCTATCCTCATTGTAATTACAATTGTATCCGCTACGTCTTCCTTCAAGCTGGTGGAACAATCCCAAGAGCAGCTCGACTCGCTGGGTCATCGGTTCAGGATCAGTCTCCTCTGGGTGCCGGGACACATCAATATTGAGGGGAACGAGTGAGCTGATGAGCTAGCGAAGCGGAGATCTGCTCTTGACAGATCCCTTGCGGAAGCGGTTTACGTACCGCTTGGGGCTTTCAAGGGCAGTATCCTCGCACATTTCCTTTCAAAGGCCAATAACCCATGGCATGAGTTGCAGAATTGCGTCATATCTAGACAGATGTGGTCCAACTACAACTCGCGTAGAACACAAGATCTACAAAACAGAAACCGGGCAGATATTGTTAGAATTGTGGTGATTAGTATAGGCAACTGGCCCATTGGGGTACACGTGGCCACACTAGACATTAAATCCAAATGAGACAGAAACTATCTACCATTTCCCCTGCAAGTGTCCGGCACTAGGCATTGGGGAAGTTATCAGCTTTCTTAATGCCACAGGGTGTATTTAAAGAAAGTTTACGCTAACCCCCTCATCTCTATAGTTTATCACCTGAACGACTCCCGGTAGTTCACGTGAGTTCTGACATTAAAACGACGCTAAAACGCTAATCAGGTTTCAGCCACTCCTGCCTACCTATTCGTACCTACCTATGATCTTCTAGAAACACAACAATTTGTTCAATTAGATGCGAAAGTGTGGGATAAACCGATACTACAGGCTGCTTTGTAGTAGCGATATAGGTTTACCTACCCTGAGAGAAGGTTATACAAAATAAATTTCATAGAAAAACACACCGGTGCTGCATTTTATTGGTCTTAAAATAATGACACTACTTTCAAAAGATACTAAATGGGTGACCCTGCTCCCCAGTATACCTTGTTTTTACTAGGAATTATAACAATAGCCTCTTTACAGATTAAAGTAAGTAAGTAAAAGTACACCTTTAATGCTTGTCATATATATTTTTAATCTTATTTCCCAAGATGGTTGTCTTTAAGGCTACTTACCGACAAAAAAGTATATTTTTGCATCATAAAATTCCCTTTACAATGGCATTGAAAGGATCTCACATAGAAACAGCCCTCTAACTAAGAACGGCAAGGAATCCCATTCAGTTCCCTATTCCCATTATGACAACTTCTCTTATTGTGATGTGGGGAGAATAGTGCACTCAGGCGTATGTGC
Source organism: Pocota personata (assembly GCA_963082735.1). Taxonomy (NCBI): domain Eukaryota; kingdom Metazoa; phylum Arthropoda; class Insecta; order Diptera; family Syrphidae; genus Pocota; species Pocota personata. The sequence goes on along the minus strand of OY720429.1, from coordinate 200,636,134 downwards.
AACCAGTGTGTTTATTCCTTTGAATTTCTTTTCCATTTTCCTTTTGTTTGGTCTTTTCTTTATTTATGTTTATTCTTCTACCACCCCCATAGAACCACAGCCTTCATACCATGCATAACGAAACAAGAACAATAGCATGACATTGACGGTTGATGCCTTTCAATGTTTGACCTGGTTCTGATGTATACGAGTACAGAGCTTGTTAGGGGCAGTTGAAGTTGTTTAGTGTGTGCTTGTGCATTAATGTGTACAAATATGTTGAAATGTTTTTATATGCAAACTGTTATCCTTGTACTTGAATAGATGATATAAAGGATGAGTGCAACTGTTGCTGTCGCATTGTTCTGTGTGTCAGGATGTTTGCATACAAATTGTAAGTGCGGCATGAAAAGCCTCGTAATTAAATTGTGTTCTTGTTCGTTATTTTTATTCATAAGAAGGCTTTTGTGTATCATGTCTTGAAGGACGTTTTAATTTTCTAATTAGCCTTAACCTAATTATGTGTTACTTCTTAGTGTTTAAAACCTGTCACCGTGATTTCTGACCTAGTATAATGAAGTGCATTGCGATTGGAGTGTTTTAAATAGATTTGCTCTGTTGACTTCTTAATTTGTCTGCACCTTTTCTCCAATGAGATATGTACATACATCCCGCAAAAAGCTCCCCTCCCTGTCATCTTGTTTCTGTCTTCATGGTCCTCCACTTCCATGTACCTTGCTTCCCAGTACAGGCAACCTAAGCTAGCTGTTGAATTTGTCTACTTACTCCCAAACCATCTTTGAACTAATTGAGCAGGGAATCAATAATGGGGGCTTGTTTATATAATATTAACACAATGTGCCGCTTGTGATAGTTTCTATTAAGGTTCAGTTGGACACAATCTCCGATAGAGTGAATATAAGCTTGGACTATGCTGGAATGCCTACCACTGAGACCCAGTTTTGTATTCTAGGCTCAAATACTGCCTGGTTCCGTCAGCGAAGTTTTTGATGACAATCTTGTCCCTGCGAAGAGGAAATCTCATTCCTTAAGTTTCATTCCGGAAGTCTCGTTTTGTAAATGCAATGCATTGTTCACCGTGAACAATATCTAGAGGAGATTGTCTTATCATCGTCTTACCTGACAATGCTGTTCATTTTACTATACGGTTTGAATTGCAAATGGCATTTCATTATTCAACAGCTCCTTCTATTTCTTTGCCATGCTCTGTAACTTTTCAGTTATAGAAGGTGTATGTGGGATCCCAGTTGGGTAAATCTCATAATGTATGTACGTTGTTTGTCTGTGTCGTTGTCATGTATTCCTACATTCGGCCCTCCTGACGTTTTCTTCGGCTCGAAGGAACCAGCCCATGGCTTCATTCCATCTACAGCAGCTTTCTTGGAACGCGGTCCCTTGTGGTCGCCCATCTTTTCCACTTCATACTATTTTATATGGCCCAAGGAACTTAAGCTTCAACTTTAAACCTGGACCGAACTGGGTACGACGTATAGCGACTAAATCCTTCACCTTGTAAATGATGGGAGTCTTCCGCTTCTTGTTGTAATAAAACCGGTTCTCATGCTGGATCTTAGCAATATTTTTTCTCCTCTCACCTTTTCCTGTTCGCCATCCAATTCCTTGATTTCCTCTTGACGGAGAAAATCTTGAAACTTCGGTACTGCTTTGACTTTCATCTCCATTCCCGTCAGGATTTTAAACGGCGATATCTTAGTGCTTCTGGTCGGCGTATTATTTATTACCTGCTGAGCGTTCGCAACTTGTTTAGAGCACTGCGTGGGATCCTCCAGATTCATATTGATTAGCAATGGAATTAGTATGCGGTTGACTTGTTCTACTTGACTATTTCCACGTGGTACTTCGGTCGCGGTGAGAGAGTGCATTATCCCCTCTTCTTGGCAATAATTGGCAAATGCACTTGACGTGAACGCTGTTCCTCTATCGGAGTTAATTTTTGACAGGTTCCCAAATATAGCAGCTTGTCCTCTTAATTGACCAATTACCTCTTCACTGGTGGTACTTTTCGTGTGGTACAGCCATACAAATTTAGAAAAAGTGTCGATCACAACTAAGATGTGATTGTACTTTTTTCTGGTTTCTTCCATCAGCCCAATATGATCAATATGATAGGCCGATCCGACTTATCTATTGGCGAGAGAAAACATTCGGCCATTATACAACTGACGCAATTCTTGATCATCCTTGCCACCTTTGATTTCATCTGAGGAATAAAATATATCTTTTCGATCATTTCTCCTGTCTTCTTAGCTGAAAAATGCCCTTCTTTATGCTCAAGTCCTATAATTTTTTCCTCCATGGCTGATGGTATGACAATCAGTTCCTTTAGTGCATCTTTAATCAAAATGCCGTTATTCAAATATCAATCTCCATATTCCTCCCGCTGTAGCAACTTCGATATTAGTTTTAGGTGTTCATCTATTGTAGTTGTTGTGCATCCCTGATTCGATGGTTCATCGTATCCATTATCAACGTAGCCACTCTACTTAACGCATCGACATGTTTCATCTTGGTTCCACCTCGATGTTCAATCACATATTAGAAATCCTTCAGGAATAGTGCCCATCTAGCTATTCGAAGGGGAACATCCTTCTTCTTCATTGTTAGAGCGTACGCATTGCAGTCTGTAACTATCTTTATCCTTTTATCGACTACATAGATTCGCCATTTCCTTAAAGCATCGATGATAGCTAGGACTTCGAGTTCATATGAGTGATACCGGTCTTCTGCAGGAGTCGTCTTTCGACTCATGCATTGAACCGGGTGAAACATCTGGTCGTCGTTATCTTTTTGCAGCAATACGGCTCCATACCCGCTTTTGCTTACGTCTGCGTGTATTTCCGTTACAGCATGGGGATCAAACAGTTTGAGTACTGGTGACCTTATCAGTGCATCTTAGAGTACCTTGAAAGTTACTACCTCTTTATCGTCCATCCGAAACTCCATATTTTTTCGAAGCATATCACTCAATGGTTTGGTAATCGTCGAAAATAGGACGTAAAGCCTAGAAATCTTTGTAGTGTCTTCTTTTCTTGCGGCATTAGAAATTCTCTGACTGCCCTCGTTTTTTCCTCCGATGGTGTTATTGTTCCGTTTTTGATCTTGTGTCCAAGAAAATCAATCTTTCTCTTAAGGAATTGACTCTTCGCCCAGTTAATTTTGAGTCCGTTGTCGCTGGCTACTTTAAGGACTTTCTTTAGTTTTTCGATTGCTTCCTCTAGGTCTTTAGCCAGAATTACCAAATCATCTACATACACCTTTTAAATATCGTCATTAATTAGTTTCCTAAAAACGACAAACATAAAGTTCGTAAAGTTTGCCGGTGAATTGCAAATTCCAAATGGAGCCTTCAAAACTCATATTGTCCATTATGAGTTATGAGTGATGTATTATTTATTTTCCCGAATTTCCTTCTACTGGCACGTCGAAAAGCCATTAATTAAGTCGAGCGTCGTCAGAACTTGTCCTAGTTGTAGGTAGTCTAGGATATCGTCCATTAGTGGCATCGAAAAATTGGCCTTCATAATCTGGGCATTTATTCGTCTAAAGTCACAACACATTCCCTTTGTTCCATTCTTCTTTGTGACTAGGACTGGAGATGTAAATTCTGATACACTCGGCTGGATGATTCCTTCTTGTAGCCACATCTTCACCTGTTATTCCACAAAATCCTTATCTGCTGGTGACATCCTTCTTGGCCGCTCATATATCGGTGTCTCATCTTTCAGCACAATTGAAAAGATCACAGCCCGTATCTATAAGAGCAGTGACTTTCCTACCCTGTATGCTGATCTCTTTCAACATATCAGATCTTTGGCAGCCTAGATTTGCTGTAAAGTTGGTTTTTGTCTCCGGTGACTCTGCTTCTTTCACTAAATGTCCTTTCCTTTTACATTCAAATGAGCGATGTCGCGTCTCATTGCATTTGAAACACTTAAAATCTCTCACTGGACATGAGCTAGCCAAATGCTTTACATCTCCACATTTGAAACAGTGTCTTTCTTTCTCTCTCTTGATTGGTGTTGATGGATGTGTGGACCTCAATTTCTAATATTCGTTTCTCCCTGCACGAACAGTCTTGCGGCTCCACTTATCAATCGCTTGGCATAAGTATATTTTCGCAGGTCGTTCCAGCCAACTGTTACGGAAAGATCTTCGAATTCTCTTATCCAGTTTTCTACGCTCTGAGTTGGTGCTCTTGTGAACGTATTCGCACTTCTTCTTCGTCGTGGGATAGGTCAAAGTATTGTAACAATCTGTTTTGGAAGTCGTTCTTGTTTCCCGTCGTTATCAACTTTTTCTTTTACTTCCCACACTTTAAATTCCAATACTTCTTCCCTATTCATCTTTTTTACCACTTGCTATCCCTTTACAGTATGACGTAAATCTGTATATATATGTATATTAGCTTATAATTATACATATAAATACAATGTCAAAATCAAAAGGAATACAAATAAGTATAAAGTCAATTATTTCTATTTTCCAAAAACGAATCAATTATGTTAATATAATTCAAAATCTAATTCTAATTCAAAATTAAATTTTTTTAACTTTTAAAATCGTTTAATTTTATTTGGTTTGATCTCACCGCCTCGTTAACTTCTCTTTTTTAGTGAAATTTATTCTTCGTTTTCCTTCTTTCAGCTGCTCGGCGTGTTCTCTTCTCACATGATCTCTTCTTTTTCGTGTTTTCTTTTTTTACCTGATGCTCTCTTCTGAATCTATCTCTTCTGTTTTTTTTTTTTTTTTCAGCTTCGTTTTCTCTTGCAATTTTCTTCTTTGGATACTCTGCCAAGGTTTACTTTATTCTGACTCGCCAAGGTTTACTTTATTAGTTTCACTTCCTTTCAGTTTGTCTGTGTCGTTATCATGTATTCCCACATGTATACATATATCAGGTCCTTTATTTATACTTTATGCCTGCCATACTGAAGTCCTGGATCACGTTTCTATTGACCCGAAGTAAAAGTTTGATGGTACCGCGAGCTTTCCTGCGGTTTGCGGTGAAGATATGCTCTGTTCTGACCCTGCTGGTTTTTTGGCACTTGGTCTTTTTCCTCTCAACACATTTGGTATCACACGTACACGTTGAATTTATTATGTGAGTTCTGTTTAGATGATTTCAAGCGGAATTTAAAAGCTTTCATAGTTTTAGTTTGTTTCCACATTTTTCGAAGAACAGTAGGCTGTTACTTATACATACTCATATGATATGTATCATTTTTGAATGCTGATACTTATTTGTTAGTTTTCCATATCAAATTTTTAAATTTATCTTCCAATTACAGTCTTGGTGACTTTAAAATATTTTACACTTCCGCATTCACATTACATGTTCGTTCTTACTAACATATCTCTTATCTCTTTTTCACGTTAATTAATGAATATTCTTCTTTTCTAGTTAATAAAATAAATTTCTTACTTTAAAATGTGTATGTTGGCTAGTTTGCACTAGAATAAAAGTGAACTAGGATGTTAAACTCTATAAACATAATTTTGTAGACTCAGCAGAATCACAACCCAATTTCATTGTCAACTGGGGTTGTGCAACCTCGCAGTGCGAACGCTATCGCATCGAGGATCAATTTACGCATTTTGTTTGTTCATATTATTTACAGTTTTGGAAAAGTTTTTGATGCGTCTGACAAAAAGATGGCACCATATGAATCGTCTGAGACTTATATATTCATGATCACGATGTTCATATCATTGTTTTAGGGTAATCAGTATGTGGTTATACCAATTATTTTAAAATCTGATTTCTGACGTACGTCTGGCGAAGAGATAGCACCACATGAATCGTCTGGGGCCTATATATTCATGATAAGGATGTTCATATCATTGTTTTAGGGTAATCAGTTTAGAGTGGTTATACCAATTATTTTAAAATCTGATTTTTTACGTACTATTAGTGCATCTGGCAAAGAGATAGCACCATATGAATCGTCTGGAATATAGATCATTGTATTCAAACGGTTCACTTCTTTTGTTTGATACTAAATTCGAGTGTCTATATCAACAATCCATATTTTGAAAAGTCCCCATTACTAACTTTAGCACCAACAAAATGCTACCAGACGGTCATACATATTTCAAAGCTTTATATTCACGTGCAAATCTTTTGGTTATATCTCATCACATTGCAGCGGGCTCTTGGTCTAAAGATACAAGCAGCTAGGATCCAATCCAGCTTAACTTTTTTTCTCAAGAAATTGGACAAGGATACCCATACACTTTATGAGCAGTCATTGGATCATCCAAGAGAGCTACCATAATTTAAGAAGTTTCTTGAGTTCCTGGAAAATCGTTTTCAATCCCTGGAGGCGTTAGGGACTCTGAACAAATTGGAGGATAGCAGATCAAACAAACCAGCTTTTAAGACGTTATCTGTAGTGGCATCTCATCAGATGGTTTGTTCATCATGCAAGGAAAGGGAAGAGTATCTACAGCCCTTCAACTAATAGCAATATCGATCGATACCAACATAGTGGGCAGCGCGTTATCGATGCTAAACCAACAGCGTGCCATTGTTTTATTGGGAACTGCAAGAGTAAAGATTATCGGACCTAACCAACAAACCATCGATTGTCGAGCTCTATTGGATTCTGGATCCCAGATCAATTTCATAAGCCGCAGAGTGGTTTGAGTCCTGAAACCTCAGGCCTGAACCAGACTTCTTGGTATTCGAAGGCATTGACCAGGGGAAGCATCCATCAAACCAGAGAGTGAATGCGGAACTTTGATCAAACACGAATAACTATTCTTCGAGGAAGGAAGCAAGTTGGGTTATCTCTGGTAAGGGCAATCAGTATTTCCGTACCACGGCCACTTGTGGAATATGCACTGAAGACGAGCCACTAAATCAAATCCTTGAAAAATGTTGGCGATTGGAGGATATCATAGTAGATCATAGCAGCAGTACTATAGCAGAGCAAAAATGTGAAGTTCACTTCGAAAAAACCTTTCACCTGGTCAAAAACTATGGAAGATTCATAGCTTGCCCTTCTCACGCCAGTCTTCAGAATTAGGTGAAACTAGGGAGATGACTCTGCAAAGATTTTTGGCCATGGAGAAAAGACTAAACAAGGACGACCAGTTAAAAAACTGTATGCCAACTTCATGCAACAGTATGTCGATCTGGGACATATGAACGATGTCGACGTAAGAAGTATAAGGTCTTCACACTATTTTTTTCCCCATCATTTAATTCTCAAGCCCGATAGTACTACGACCAAACTCAGGGCAGTGTTCGACTCATCGATGAAAACATCATCCAATACCTCATTAAATGACTTGCTGCTATCTGGTCCTACAATACCAGACGACATATCCTCTATACTTTTACGCTTCACAGCGCCACGCTTTGTATTAACGGCAGATATCGAGAAGATGTACCGACAAAGCATTGTAAAAAAGGAGGACCGAGGCTACCAACTGATATTTTGGCGGAATGGACAGGATCAAGAATTAAAATGTTATCAGTTAAACACAGTAACGTACAGTACCACATCTGCTCCCTTTTTAGCAACACGCTGTTTTCAACAACTTGCCATGGAAAACAAACTTGAGAAAATCTTGTTAAATGACTTTTACATGGATGACGACGACATTAGTCCGGTTCTAACAGCCTATCAGAAGCCGTCGCCATGCAAAAACAATTAATTCATATTTTGCAATCAGCCAAATTTAACCTTAGAAAGTGATGCAGCAATATACCATTGCTGCTTAATCACATTCCAGCGAGCGACCAAGCTATACAATCTGATGTTCAACATAAGGAATCGCAAACATTAAAAACCTTGGGACTTACTTGGAATCCACAAACAGATGAATTCCTAATTAATTCAGCATTGCAAGTAAATAAAGGAATCACAAAAAGAACAGCCTTATCGGAAATCGCGCATATATTTGATCCATTAAGAATCGTGAATCCAATTACAATCACGGCGAAAATATTCATTCAGCAGTTATGGAAGCTGAAGTTTGATTGGGGCGCTGCCTTACCAATGGAGCTCCACACCACGAGGGACAATTTTCGAAAGGATTTAGTGGCAATAAGGGATATAAAAATTCCCAGACATCTATTCTCAAAACAAATCCCAAGGAAAATCCAAACCCACGCGTTTGCAGATTCCTCAGGAGAGGCCTATGGGTCTGCGATATACATTAGGTCAACTAACAACGACGGTACGATAACGATCCAGCTAATCTTCTTGAAGTCCAGAGTTGCACCAATTAAATTGGGAATGGATGATGAAATCATTACTGCCACAACTATACAACGCTTAGAAGTCTGTACAGCCAAGTTGGCCACGGAGCTCACCGATCGGGTTACAAGGGACCTAAGGCTAGGAGAATTTGAAAAACACTTCTGGACAGATTCAGAGATCGTGTTAGCTTGGATAAATGGCGAAGCATCTAGCTACCACAGTTCCATAGCAAACCGAATAAGATCAATCAGACGTAAGACTCCTCCTCGGCAGTTGCGGCATATACCGACTAAGCAGAATCCGGCGGACATCGTGTCAAGAGGCATACCTGCTTCAAAACTCAAAACCTGTACGATGTGGTTTTATGGGTCTTTATATCTATATGGTCCGGAGAATAGCTGGCTAGGAAAATTCGAAGGAAATAACATAGGCATGAAGAAAAAGGAGTCAAAAATAATGCTCCCAGCAACATATTATCAATAGAATTGACTGTCATAACTCATTTGGGCGTTTACAGTCATAGCCTATGTAGCTCGATTCGTCCATAATTGCAAGCACAAAGATCGAATTCATCGATTTACAGAATATCTTTCTCCAAAAGAACGAGACCACATCACTCATACAATATTGAAGGTAGCGCAGCATCAGGTGTTGACGGAAGAACTCAAGCAACTATCAAATGGAAAATATGTCAGCAGTCAAAGCCCACTGAGTAGTCTGTCACCATTTTTGGACGGAGAAGGGATTCTTCGTCTTGGAAGACGCTTAGAAGCAGCTGAACTATATTACGACTCCAAACACCCCATCGTACTACCATATAATCATGATCTCAGTAAACTTCTGATGCAGGAGATCCATCTGCAAAATCTGCACGTGGGGCCACAGGGATTGCTGACTTTGCGTCAGAAATATAAGCCCATCAAAGGAAAAACTATGGCAAGGAGTGGTGCAAAAATGCATTCGTTGTGCCAGAGCAAAACCCAAGCTGATGACGCAGATAATGAGAAATTTGGCAGCAGCACATGTCCAACCTGCCAGACCCTTCATCAATTCAGGAGTAGATTTTTTCGGATCAGTGTGGATTCACTTCAAGATCAGAGGTAAGCAGCCCCGCAAGACATACGTTGCAGTATTCTGTTGTTTCGCAAACCAAAGCCACACACTTTGAAGTAGTAGCAGATCTAACTACAGACGCATTCATAGGGGCGCTCAAACGTTTCACAGGGAGGAGAGGGAATTATCATAACCTCTACTGTGATAATGCGATAAATTTTGTTGGAGCAAGAAACCAACTCAAAGAGATCGAATTGTCACTACATTTGCCTTCGTCAAGTGAAAAAATTACCTCGTTCTGCACGGCTAGTAGTATGGATTTTCATTTCATTCCACCGAGAGCCCCCCTTTTGGTGGCCTGTGGGAGGCTGCAGTTAAGTCAGCTAAACATTTTCTGAAACGAAATCTACTTTCCATTAACATCCACAATTGATGCGTGAGCCGAATATGTAAGGATCAGTCTCGGCAACAGATGGAAGACAATCACCGCAATCAAGGTACAATTTTGGCAACGCTGGTCACATATCTCAATGAGCTATATCGTACCCGAGCAGTTTGTAATCATAAAGGATGATAACTTACCGCCGATGCAATGGCAAATGGGCAGAGTTGTAAACTGCATCAGAGGAAACGACAAGTTGGTACGAGTGGTAGAAGTGAGAACGACCAGCGGTGTGCTTAAGAGACCAGTACACAAACTCGCACCACTACCAGTAGACTCGGATCCAACCCCTATAGAGCACAGACAACAATCAGCAGCGACACCGGAATTGAATAACGCTCGATTAACCGAAGAGGAGTCACCTAGGAAAAGAATAAGGCGGTCACTGGCTTGAACTATCGCGACAATACTTTTGACCCTGCTATTACTACCAATGAGCAAGGGATCCCCTGTTCAATTAGTGCCATTCAACAGCCATCCAGAAATTTATTCCGAAAACATAGGAGCAGCAAGCATATTGTCTAGTGAATGGAAGATTATAGTCTATTATGATATAAACTTTATTCAAAGCAACTACAGCTACCCTTCATCAATTCAGGAGTAGATTTTTTCGGATCAGTGTGGATTCACTTCAAGATCAGAGGTAAGCAGCCCCGCAAGACATACGTTGCAGTATTCTGTTGTTTCGCAAACCAAAGCCACACACTTTGAAGTAGTAGCAGATCTAACTACAGACGCATTCATAGGGGCGCTCAAACGTTTCACAGGGAGGAGAGGGAATTATCATAACCTCTACTGTGATAATGCGATAAATTTTGTTGGAGCAAGAAACCAACTCAAAGAGATCGAATTGTCACTACATTTGCCTTCGTCAAGTGAAAAAATTACCTCGTTCTGCACGGCTAGTAGTATGGATTTTCATTTCATTCCACCGAGAGCCCCCCTTTTGGTGGCCTGTGGGAGGCTGCAGTTAAGTCAGCTAAACATTTTCTGAAACGAAATCTACTTTCCATTAACATCCACAATTGATGCGTGAGCCGAATATGTAAGGATCAGTCTCGGCAACAGATGGAAGACAATCACCGCAATCAAGGTACAATTTTGGCAACGCTGGTCACATATCTCAATGAGCTATATCGTACCCGAGCAGTTTGTAATCATAAAGGATGATAACTTACCGCCGATGCAATGGCAAATGGGCAGAGTTGTAAACTGCATCAGAGGAAACGACAAGTTGGTACGAGTGGTAGAAGTGAGAACGACCAGCGGTGTGCTTAAGAGACCAGTACACAAACTCGCACCACTACCAGTAGACTCGGATCCAACCCCTATAGAGCACAGACAACAATCAGCAGCGACACCGGAATTGAATAACGCTCGATTAACCGAAGAGGAGTCACCTAGGAAAAGAATAAGGCGGTCACTGGCTTGAACTATCGCGACAATACTTTTGACCCTGCTATTACTACCAATGAGCAAGGGATCCCCTGTTCAATTAGTGCCATTCAACAGCCATCCAGAAATTTATTCCGAAAACATAGGAGCAGCAAGCATATTGTCTAGTGAATGGAAGATTATAGTCTATTATGATATAAACTTTATTCAAAGCAACTACAGCTATTGACGAATACAAGTACCTCACTGAAACACCTATGTCGTCTGATGAAGTCTAGTACCCAGATTCAGCATTTGAAGTAAGAACTTGTAAGGACCAAAGCGCTATTATTACCACCATCCAGTGCTAACCGAGTGGAGCGAGGCACACTGAACCGGGTAGGAAATGTGGCCAACGTATTATTTGAAGTCAAGGACCGAGGACCATTGAAGGAATCCAAAGCAATGCAGAATTACAACAAACCCACATTAGAAACCAAACACCATTCCTCGCTGCCACCATCAATATAATGAACCGCGATCCAGAAACCATATCAAGATAACCCAACAACCTCTCCCGGGAAGTATATCAAGAAGACAGCCCAAACATTGATATACAATACTCACCACTATTTCAAATTTTCAACGCATTCAAGACTCTTTCCTAGACATTGTAATACACAGTCAACATGGAAAAATAAGTCCACTATTAATACCATCCTCACAGTCGCGACAAGAGCTACGCTATACAAGAGAACATCTATAATCACCATTAAAGCTGCCGGCATCTGATTTGGATTTAACAATTTTTTTTAACATGATGATCATTGAAGGGACAATTCTGTCGAAACATGCGATTTTTGAGATCAAAATAACATTAATATCGTCTAAGAACTTTGAGATATTCCACGTAATACCGTTACCAGTGCTAGTAAATGGAACATTTACCGCCATCCAGTCATCATCGACACATATAAAAATAAACCTACATCGAGATCAATACTACTCACTTTCTGAAAGGGATATGAAGAACTGCTGGTCAGTCAATTACGAAGTTTATTTACTCGTATGTAAGCAAAGTGGACCTCTACATCATAAAGGTTCACTTGTTAGTGCCTGTGAGATTTCTATCTATCTATCATATAGTCCTCATCAACTCAACACCAACTGAACTACCAAATCACGATGTCCAACATTTGATAGGATACGTTGGGGTATTAATCGCTGTTCTAATCGTCATCTTTTTGGTTACGAAATTTTACCAAAGGGCCAGAAAGAGTAAGCAATTTCTGCAACCAACTCCAAAACCAAGGAACCGAACTTGAAGCTACATTCATGCCATTATGTATGGAGCAGCTTCGGCTTCGCTGGCAGTGGTCCAAAATGTGCGGCGTTATTCCGACAATAGCGTCTCGAATGTTGGCCTCCCTACTTGAAGTAGCCCCAGAGAAAATAATCGAGGGGTGTCAAGTCGCATGATCGCGGCGGCCAATTGATGAACGCTCGCCATGAGATGACCCTGTTTCCAAATTTCTCCTTCACTACTTCAAGCATTGCGTCGCTTGTATGGCATGCAGCGCCGTCTTGTTGGAACTACAGCTCGGATATACCGATGTTGTCGAGCTCTGGCCACAGAAAGTCGGTTAACATCGCTCTATACCGAGGACTATTGACGGTAACGGTGTCTCCATCCTCATTTCGAAAGAAATAAGGTCCGATGATGCCGCCGTGCCATAAACCGCACCAAACAGTCAATCTTGGTGGATGCATTGATGTTTGGTCGAACATTTATGGATTGTGATCGCTCCAATAACGGCAATTTTGCTTGTTGACATAGCCGCTGAGCCAAAAATGGGCCTCGTTCGAGAAGATGATTTTTTGGTCAAAATCCGAATCTGCGGCCAACATTTCCAGCGCCCAATTAGCGAACTCACAGCGTTGTCTATGGTCGTCCGACTTCAATTCTTGCTTCAAATCCAAGCGCAAAATAAGCCTGGTTGACTCTCTGGCGATGCCCAATTCAGCTGATCGGCGCCGAATCAACATTTCTTGGTCTTCTTCGATACTGGCCGCTACGGTGGCTATGTTTTCTTCATTTCGCACCAATCTCTGTCTGATTGGTAGCTTAAGCTCCAAAAGAGTGTACTCATGTTCAAGTTTTTCCACTGTGCGACAAATTGCCTGCGCACTGAAGCCAGGATGACGACCGATCTCACGATGAAATTCACTTTGCGTATTTACAACTGAGCCGGAAATTCGATAATATTTGACGAAATGTGTAAATGTTACTGAATTTTGACAGCTGCTGAAACATAACAATTGAAAAAACTATTTTTTTTTTTTGGACACGGGCGATTGTATTTTTTATTATTTCTTTTTGGAACTTGAATTTTGTTCTATTAATTACTGAAGATGATGTTGTTCAAATGTTAGCCTCCAGCGTTTATGCAAATTTGAGCCCTTTTAATGGAATTTTCCACCACTTTTCTCAATACTTCCGCCGGTGTATTGTCTATTTCTTGTCTAAAAGCACCGTCGTACTGAAATCGCATGTTCTTCAACAAATTCATCCAATTCAGGTATCAAAAAGTCACGAAACATGATTCTGTAGCGCTCGCCAGCAGCTACTTCGAAAGAGTAGGGCCCAATAACTCTTTCAGCGCAAACGCCTCACCTTACACTCATGATTAATTTTGAAAGAAAATCGAAAAGCTTATGATGTACTGGCTGTATTTCAAACGGGTTTGGTAGCCTGCGAACAGCAGCAACAAACATCTTCAAGTTTTTCACCAAAATACGCTGCAGAGACCGCCTGGGAATACCCAATTGCGTGGCCCGTCATCTCGTTGTTGTTTCTGGACACTCTTCCACATTCTCGCACACAGAATCAATATTCTCGGCCGAAGGACATGAGCCGTTACTCTATCTCGTGTTGAGCCAGAAGTCTTTGACGAAATTCACGTTGTGTTCATCTGATGAACTATTCTACAAAAAAATGGATACTATTATTCTACGTTCTTAAGGATCATCATGTTTTTCGCATCTGTTTACTTCACAACTGTCAATATCATAATGACAGGAGACACCATTTTTAAAAATCATAGACAATTCATATAGTGTCAATACTAATTGCGAAATTTTGTATATTAACAGTTAAGTAATTCTAGAAAAATTTTTCTTTCCAACTCTGAATATTCAAACTGTCGGTGAAGCAGGGAAGCGTGAGCACGATGGCGGTTGTGAAGCACATTGTAGTGGTATCATATATATTACATTACATATGTATTATGGCCTATGTAACTATGATTACAATTAAATGCGTATTTCTTGTATTAAACATTACATCTATCTCAACATCAATTCTATATTGCTAAAATTAAAAATAGTTAAAGTCATTGCGATACTCGGGAAATGGTGCGGCTGATGTATTAGCTCAACGACTTTCACTCGGTACGCAGGCGTATAGAGAATGTCATCACGCTAATGGTATCTGTCAAATACCTTGACTTTCGCTGATGCGTACGTCAGATGTGGACACAACTAATAATTGGTACACTGCGCCAACTTTGGACTTTAACAGCTCAAAGATACTGTCAAGACAAATCAGGGATAACACAAAACTCATAAATGTCACCACTGAGCACTGTGTTATCTGCAGACATGCTTAGAGACTGGGATTGCAAGAAATCAATTCTGCAGAAGCTGCAGAAGCAAAAGATGACAATATCAGAAAGGGCACTCTAGTAGAATACTCCTTTAACGATATGGGCGATCTTAACAAACCCGCACTATCGAAATCAACGGTTTTATCTACATATGCATAAGAAGTAGGTGGTCCTAAGTGCATCTTATCGAGGACCACTTTCTATCTCTCTATCTATGTATGTACATTGAAAATATAAACAAAATATTTGTTTATATTGTAGCATAATAATAACTACGCTCCTATGTCTATGCAGCAAATTCCGAAGTGACTTTCCATTCTGGCAGAATTTTGGTTCGAACTGTCCTTTCATTCGAGGTTCGTGTCTGGGACGAAGTCTCCACAGCTTATGTCAACGAAAGAGACGAATAATATCAGGGATAAAAGGGAATTATAACTGCAAGAATTATTTCTCTTGTTCCAGTGGTCGAAGAATTTGCTAGAAGTTTCTGGCTATCAGAAACTTCTGCTATATAAGGACAGATGGCGATCAAAAAAAAGACAGTTGGTTTAGAACCGTGGCGAAGAGATTGGAAAAGTGATAATGGGCGAAGTTGTAATTTGGTGATAAATTGAAAGTTGAGAGTGAACAAGAAAAAGTAATTAGTTTGGATTTGTGAATTAAGTAATTGAAAGGAGATAAAGTGATTTGAGAGGAAAGAGACCTTGTAAGAAAAGAATTTGCGAAGAATAGTATAGTGTGAACTTGAATTGTTCTATAGACTAGAAAATAAAGAAATAAATTTCACAGAATAATTGTTTTATCTACTCGAGCCGTAGCTTGCACATTACAATATGTTCAATGCATCTTAAATATTATAATACATTAAATTCATTCTGATTTTTTCCTTTAATAGCGGGATTGCGAAAAATCCCGGGAAATATGTAACTTTAATGCGAATCCTTCGAAAATGTGAAAAGGTCCGGTCTTAATTAGTTCACATTATTAAGGTGCTACGGCATATTACAAGAATCACTAAGGTTAACGAAATCTGACATCTCTGTCGTTTTATTTATTGCTCTCGTGAAATTTATGAACCCACTTTAGCGCGTACATACTTCATAGCCCAATTATGAATAATAATGTCAATATTTAAATCGATTTCCTGAGGACTACATCTTCCATTTTGTTTTTAATTTCTTCCTTCCAAATTACTACCCTGCCATTGTGAATCTATAATTTAGTAATCAGGAAATAATTTACCTCAAAATGTTGTTGATTTCAAATAACAGTAAAACAATTATCGTCCTTGATGTGAACAGGACCCATGTCATTAAATTTACTTTTTTTTTAAGCGAAGTTATGGACCTGACATTTTAATACCGAATTACCTCCGTCATTAGCGATGTCAACGCTTCTCATCCGCTGACTAATGCCCCAGATTAAGAGAAAAACTTTTCAATTTTCAATTTTTGCCCCTTCATTCTACTCGTAGTTATGTACGTTGCGAAAAGTTGTTCAACCAAAGCAGCAGCTCCCCGACCCAATACCATTAACCGATTTCCAGAATGGCGGTGGAATGAAT
Organism: Pocota personata; assembly: GCA_963082735.1. Lineage (NCBI taxonomy): Eukaryota > Metazoa > Arthropoda > Insecta > Diptera > Syrphidae > Pocota > Pocota personata. The sequence goes on along the minus strand of OY720429.1, from coordinate 200,619,805 downwards.
TTTGATTGTCCCATTCTTGTTAGCATAAAAAGTTCGTGTAAAAATGTCAAAGGCAGAGCAGAAGCATGGCTATAGCGAGATACCCAGCGATGTTTTATATACAAGAGAGTTCAATGAATGAATTGCATTGATGGCGGAAAGAATTACCATGACGACAGTCGTAATGAAGTAGCGGTCAGGAACAGAAATTCAATTAAAAAAATATATACATATATATTTATATCCAGTATCGAATTATGTAGCTCATTATGCTTTCATCATTCTCGCTGTTATAAGCTTCTTTGTCAATTTCAATTTGAAATTCCACTAATGAGATTAAGCAGATTGGAGAGTAGGCCTTAGGGTGGAGCATACTTTTATTTTGGAAACATTAAAGAGGTTGAGAAAATTATCGCGTTTATATCTACATATAATTGTAATTGTAACCATTTATAATTTTTAAACTACCTCTAAAGTATTGAAGTGGTTTTATTTGGATAAGAGAAATACAGTTTGAATCATACTAGGCGCTACACGAACATTTTATGATAATTCGCGTGCTACTTATGTAAAGAAATAGATAACCGGCAACTGGACCCGATTTTGGACGCCGGGTACGTGAATAGGGATTTACTCAATATTTAGATTGCTTGCACTGAATCCTTTGAACATGAATATCTTCCCAGATCCTTTACTGGTCATATAAGAAATACATGGTGAAAGCTAACGAGAAACGCAAGGGGAAATTCATGCAAAAATTACTGCAGTGAGATAGATGTTGCCACAGATACACCACGGCTCAAGAAGATCATCTCGAGGGAGCACACACAACCACAACTTCTTCAAGCCAATGGTGGGGGTGCAACCTCAAGGGAAACTCTCAAACGGCTAATAGAAACCCACTTCCCGGAATGTCTGACCGACTCTCCAAGTGTATCATTCATAGGAACTGAGCCGGATGCATGGGCTTATAGAAAGGCTGGCAACACCATCAGTACAGCAAAGATTGTATGGGCGATAAACTGGTTCGCGCCTTACAAACTAGCATTGGCTAACAATTCTAACCTATCACTTGGTGAGTATTTTTAGGGTATGTCTAGCAAGGAGTTAGGGCGGTATGTCTGGCAAGGAGTTAGGGCAATATTTATACCTAAACTTGATAAAGACCTTAGCACTGAAAATGAGTATAGACTCATCAGTCTCACGTCCTTTTACTAAAAACTTTGGAAAGGATATTAGCACTATTATCGAATATCCAGCGTATGACATTCCTGGGAATCACCGGGTCATAATCCAGCACCCTTACAGCAGCAATGGAATTAATCCTGAATATTCATCCCATTGTGAAAAGAGCACCTAGACTGGCTGCTCTTAGATTCAGAACTCTGGGTCATTTCAACCGGACTCTAATGGGACATAGGGCCATCTGGAAAGAAGTACAGGAGGTTTCTGGACTCGCAAAATATCCGAATGACCTTATATGTAAATAAAGAATTTGATTTCAGTATAGGCTATACAGCTCGATTCTTCAAATGTGAGGATTGGCAGCAGGGCACTGCTATCCTGGCCGGAGGGGGAAGATGAAGTCTATATGGATGGATCGCATATTATTGGGGAATTGCTTTGTCAATCAACACCGCTCAATCTAACAATCCATCTGGAACAGTTCGTGACTGCGTTCCAAGCGGAGATGTTTGCTATACGAGTACTCAAGAGCGCGGAACTACTCCGTAATACCGGAAGCCAAGGTAAGGGTTGCCCCTGGTGTAGTGGTAACATCATCACTTGTCATGCTGCGGGTTCACGGTTCGAATCCTGATGTCAAGAATCATCTATTTATTTCGCATGAAATAAATAAAAAATGTCGATCAATTGCGAAAGCTTATGTCAATTCTACTGCGAAGGCATAACATTGGCAGTAGGATGGTCATATGGCTAAAATGCAACTTGATCGTGATGATAACATCAGGAGGACGGACAAAATACTGTGAATCGTAAGCAAGGACAATAACAGTAAAAACAAAAATACTCCCCAGTTATTTGGACGCCACCCTTGGGGTTTACTGAAACTTAATATCACCTTGCACACAGTTAAGTTGCCTTAATGACATTTCTAAACCTCAAAACCAACTCGAAGTTGGTGAAGAAGTGCAAGAAGAAACTCAGCATTCTAGCTACTTTTTATCGTGTCAATCAGCTGTGGAACCTGGCTATCGTGACATACCGGGGAATGAATGGGCAGATGAATTGCCTAGAGATGGGGCAGGAAAGCTGAATACTAATACAGTTATAACCATAGGTTTTAGCTATTGAGGTCGTCAAGACGACATATAGCAGCTCATTTGCAAAACGTCATGAGGTATAGTAGATAGTGGAAGAATTTGCATAACTGCTAAAGCCATGATATAGGGCGTCAGCTCTTTTTAAGTTAAGAAGACGCTTAATCTAGGCAGTAGGCAATTGATACTGATGGTAGGCCCATACACCTTTCACATCAACTTCAACAAGCATGCCTGCAGACTGGAACTGGTGACGGCAAGCACCTGGCCGACTTACTAGGAGGAGGCTTGTGACTGCTCTGTTACAGGGGCGCTAAGGAATTAATACCCGTGAAGATATGTCCTTCCTGGGCACAACAACAGAGAACAGAGGAACAAACGGAGAGCAGAACCACGACGGGGGTGTTACCAATACCTCTCGTCACAGCAGCAAAAGTCCTACAAGTCTGCAAAATCTTCAAGGATCAAAAAGCACCTGGTGTTGATGGAATCCCAAACATTGCATTAAAAGCATCAATTAATTGGCGCCCACATATCTTTGCAGACGTATACAATGCCTGCCTCAAGGAAGGAGTATTCCCCGATCAGTGGAAGAAGCAAAGACTTGTTCTCTTACCAAAAGGTAATAAACCACCGCAGGATCCCTCATCACTCAGGCCTCGTAGACCGCCAGTATGGCTTGCGTAAGGCACTCTCTACGATTGATGCCATCGACGAAGTCGTAAAGAAAGCCATGGAAGTAACACGATGCAATCTGCGCAATCATAACGCCTTTAACACCGCAAATTGGAGTAACATTCTGCGAGCACTTACCGCCAAGAGAGTATCGAACTACCTGCAGAAAATAATTGCTGACTATTTTAGAAATAGAATACTGCACTATTGTACCGACGATGGAATGAGGCAGTATAACGTCACAGGCGGTATCCCCTAAGGCTCCGTACTAGGTCCACTACTTTGGAATCTAATGTACGACGACATCCTTAGACTTCGAATCCCGAGGTCCTCGAAAATAATTGGCTTCGCCGACGACATAGCGATCGTTGTAGTTATCAGATTGCTAGAGGAGTGGGAGCATGACTGTAATGAATCTATCGGGATGGCACAAGACTGGCTAGTAAGCATGGACCTAAAACTAGCAGAGGAAAAGACCGAACTAGTGCTCATCAGCTGCTGACGAGTTTTGGAGACTATAAAAGTAACCGTGGGCTATCACGTTGTAGTTTCCAAATCAGAGCTAAAGTACCTTGGCTTTGCTATAGATGCAAGGTTGACTTTTAAGCAACACCTGCAACACACAACTGAGAATGCAGTAAGAACAACGGCTGCCCTGGCAAGAATTATGCCAAATATTGGAGGATCTAAACAGAGGAAGAAAGAAGAGACTGCTCTTAGCAAGAAAGAGTTGCTACGTCGATGATGCTTTACGGCTCCCAAATATGGGCAAGTGCCATGAAGATAAAAACGTACAGAAGGAAGACGGGGCGGTCTACAGAACCTACGACGCGACATGCGTAGTTGCTGGAATAGAGCTCCTCGTTAAAGAAGCGGAACGGAGATATCATGCCAGCAGGACAGTGGTGTCAACAGCGACGAGTCGAAGTGACACCGAAGTACCGCCAAGAACAATCTCTCGATAGCAAGAGAGATGGAACTTTTCTGACAAAAGCAGAGATTGATCCCCAATATAGACCCTTGGATCAATAGGAAGCATTGGGAGCTGAACTTCTATCTGACGCACATGTTTACTGGTCATGGATGTTTCGAAGCCTACCTCCATAGATTTGGACACGAAGACAACCCTTATTGCCCAAAGTGCACGGAAGCATGGTGTGGACTTAACACCAGAGAATACCACCAGACAGATAACGAACACGAAAGAAGCTTGGGAAGCAGTAAGCGAAACTGTGACTACCGTCATGAAAGAACGACGAAGACAGGAGCGACAGCGACACGTAGTGCAGATTGCTGCCAACACAAACTAGCCTAGTATGTAAGGCAAAGCCCACCTCGCGATTAAATGCTTGACGGCAGTGCCCCTCCCATCCTCTCCTACATGGTGTCAGAAGTAGGATTGAAAATAAGCGGGCTAAATAATAAATTAATTGGTTTCAAACGCGCGGGAAATGATAAAACTAAGTACAAAACAGTGAAGTGAAAAAAAAGAAATAAAGTGAAGAAAAAAAAAAAAATTAACTGAAGAAAAACAGCAGAAAGGTGCAAAAGTAAATAGTTCAGGCAAAAGAAAGTGAAGTGGCCATAAATTGCAGTGAAGTGCAGTGAAATAAAAGGAAAGGAAAGTGCAAAGTGCAGGCCAAAATGGAGCATCAATTCCCGTACCGCAATACCCCAACAGCAAAACATCAGAACCGATGAGATCTTTCCGTACTTATTCACATTAGTAGCATGAGAGATTAGTTGCAATCCATGCAATCTACGAGATTAAGCTGAACTTATTGCTCGAAAGCTTATGAACTGCATTAACGACATTAGTGCATCAGCCGAATTTTAATTTTTCTTTGAATCGTCTTTGACATTATAAAGTTTGTTTATGTTTAATTCTCTGCATGCCATATAGTTTTTTTTTTTAACTTTTTTTGCATGAACTAAAAATTAAAAGATTTTGTTTTGTCCGAGACGCGGATTTTACGAATTAATAGCATGGATGAATTAAACACCCTAACAACTAAAAAACTGCTGGAAAAACTTAAAGAAATGGGTGCGTCTTATCGGTACAATTTAAAGACCTATCTTGTTCAACGACTTGGAAAGCTGATGTCGAATGAAAATAAATTTGATACGGTTGACGAAAAGCAAGACGAAGATACGGTTGATAAATAACAAGACGCAGAAGTTGATAAGGGGGGAATTGAAAAAAGCGTAGGCATGCCTAATGAAAACAATTTTGTGTTTAGAAATGTAAAAGATTCTCTCGAACATTTTACGGGTGAAAGCCGTTAAAGCCTGATTGAATGATTTTGAGGAGATTTGTACGGTTTGTGGTGGAACGACGTCCAACAATATTTATATGCCAGACGTTTCTTACGGGGTGCTGCTAGTTTGCTATTGAACCCAAAGCCGGAGTCATTAGCTACGATGTTCTAAAGGCAACATTGATATCTGAATTCCTTGATCCTCGTCCCAGCATTGACATTCATCGCGCACTTGAGTCTCGCAAGAAGCGATCGACGGAGAGTTTGTTGGAATATTTCTATACAATGCAACAAATTGCCAATGAAGGAACTATCCATGATCAGTCACTAATAGCATACGTTGATTAAGGAATACCGGGTGATGTCATGAGTAAAATCGTACTCTACGAGGCAACGACGTTGGACGTGTTGAAGAAGAAGTTCACGGTTTATCAGAACATGCAACGTGCAAGGATGGAGAAGCAGCCAAGTACATCTACAAGGGAGAATCGGGTCGTTGGTCATGGGTCATTTTCACATGTGTCTTAAAAATCCCCTGACAGAAGTAGAGGATCGCGTTGTTTTTCTTGCAGTAAGTTAGGCACGTTTCAACAAATTATCCCCAAAGTAGGCACAATCAAGGCCGTAATTCAGGTTGAAGGGCCAATGCTCTAGAATTTTCTTCAACATTCGAGGGAGAATTTATCATGCCCTAATTGATACCGGAAGTGGGGTCACCAATTTTGGTCGCCAAAAAGAGAGATGACCCGGGCGGGGAACTTTGTATTCAATAACTGCATTGTTTCTTATGCTGTGTGGCAGTGGCACCATCTTGTTAAAACCACATCAATATAATCTAATTGGTGCCAAAAATAAAATGTAGTCTTGCCCCGATAACGATCACCATTAACTGCTATAACAGCACCGCAATAATTTTCGAAGATGTATGGTCCAATCACGCCGTCGGCCCAAAATCCAAACAGCGAATGGCCCGTAGATTTTCATTAACCCAAATGCGACAATTTTGTTTGTTTACTTAGCCATTCAACTGAAAGTAAGCCTCCTCGCTGAAGATGATTTTGTTCGGAAAATCGCCATTAACTTGGTGGTTCTCTAAATTCCAATCAAAGAAATCACGACGCTGTTCATCAGTCTGCTGGCTTCAATTCCGAAGTCAATTGAATCTTGTAGGCATACAGATGCAGATATTTTATTAAAAAGCGCTGCGTGGAGCTGTAGGAAAGGTTTAATTGCTGGGAACGATGGCAAATGGATTTTGACGGATTATCACGAACATATTGATATTTTCGCATAACTGGACAGTATGACGACGCACTGATCTTTGCACATCCTTTGCACTGACCCGGTTCAATCAAATTTGCATTTCTTTTTAATTGCTGCTCGAGATGGATGGTTAGGTATACCGAGATTAATTCGCAATCAGAAATCATGCCCCATTTCGGAGGTGGGTTTTAACAATCAAAATGCGTTGTTCTCTCAGATGTCAAAAATCAGCTGGTTATCTTTAACAGAATCACCCTTTGGCTAGCAAAATCGAAGAAAAAGAGCATCATTAAGTGGAAATATTATCCATAAATCCAAGAAATATGTACTAAATCCGTAAAGCTTTGCTTTACGCTTTAAGTTCAGTTTTTTAAGTAATTGTGTAAAATTGATTTCATTTACCATGTTCCTCACTACCCTTAAATAATATGCACATAAATAGTACCTACCTGCGGGTGTGCACGAATATAATATTTGGATGAGAGTTTACGTTTATATGACGAATTGCGAAGAAATGATCTTCTATAGCCTCAAACTTATGTTTATTTGTATAGTCTGTCAAGGTGTCACTTGATAATCGCACGAAAAGAAGGGACCTAATCGATACTAAAGAGAAGAACTCTCCGAATTGGGAGGCTTCTCATGATAGTTATTTATACTTTTGGATGCTTGTCAGATATTTACTGTGATACTGTCAAAAAACCTTTGACACTTTTACTGCGATTCGAAGATCCTACCCTTCTTAATCTCGTTTGATATGCCATTGTCTGGCATTTTTGTCAACAGCATAGAGACCGACAATTATATGTCACGTCTTCGAAAAATGCAAGACTAACGAGCTCCCTGCACCTACATACATACAGTTATATTGTTTCCACTGTAAACTAGATCAAACGGCCTTAACTTTTTTAAAAGTTGGATGAAAAGTCGCTTTTATCTCATTCTTCGTATTGATAGGGAATTTAAAAAGACTGTACGGTACAAAGACTGTACGTTTTTTTTCCACCTTAAATGACTTCTTTTAATTAAAAAACTAATATTTTTTTTGTTTCTAAAACTAGAAACACTTTATGAACTAAGCAATTTGTGGCAGGGCTTTACTTTTTGAGTAAATTTTAACTCAAAATATTTTATAGGCCTAAAGTCAATTAGAAAATGATTCCCCATCTATTCTACAAGATAATATTATTACACTATGTTACAAAGTTATATCTATAGAGCTGCACTATCCTCCCAAATATTCTACTTTAACTTCTTCATTTATGCATATGTAGTCATTCTACAGACACACCATAACACCCATTGCATTCACAACTAATCGACATCCATTTACCACATCGAAGAGCCTGGACAGGATCTCTCAGCTGCGCTACATTGAAAATTTATTTATTGGTGCTGCAATGAACAACATAATCGTCCAAAAATTTAATTGATCCAGAAAATCCTATTTTCACTTGTCCCCTAGTTTATATAAGAGAAATGTTGCCATGAATAGAAATACGAGTTTACCAGACGGTTCGATGTCCATTGACCATTATAATCATGCCATAGGCTAAAGCAGCTAAAAGTTTTATGCGACGTTTTAGATAAAAGGGCGAGAAAAGAAAAACGTAGATGTTTAAATAGATGACGAAAGGTCACCTAAATATTTTATATTCTTCCCCATCCAACAGATACCTGGCCATGATACATCTATTTTCCATAAAATGTTGCAGTCAATAGAATCCAAGTGGTTGTCAGTAAAAATGTCTGCAACGAATTGACCGAAGATTTTGCATGGGTGTGCTACGATTGCAGGGAAATAGTCGGTGCTACGGCAAATGTACTCAGTACGTACAGCGAGTGTTTGCACTGCACATCACATATGTATGTATATACGGATACATAGTACATGGACTGACATTAAAATGTGTAAAGAAGAGGGTTAAGGTATTTTTGGATGTTCTAGACAAATTTTAAATGAAAAAGCTAAACAACAAATGTGCTTAAAAGAGAGAGCTTTGATAAATTTTAGTTCCGCCATAATCCTTTGCCAAGTCTTTAGCGAGAACCCCATGGTGTTGTACGCTTTTCTTCTATCATAACATTTCACTCGACATCCGAGGATGTATCAAGAACATTTCCCTGTAGAATTCCCAACAAGACATTTGTATATTAAAATCAGGGATACACAGCAGAGTGCAAGAATGCACATGTAATACAAATTGATATTCGACAAAGCCATATGGCAATGTAAGACTCTGCATGGGGATGTGGATGGTGCTAAGCATTTTAAGTAGCATCACGTAAGCTGTACTAATTCCCACTCAAATTATACCATCATATGCATTTTAATCCAGCCATTTGAATGCCTGATGTGTTTACGATTTCAAATAATGTCGGAAATCATCTAAATAATGCCATTATAATCACATTCGACCATCAGGTGCAGACATGCCTTGGGTTAGGAAATGATGGAGCTATTATGACGGATGGCATCATTTAACAGTCAATTTGGTGTATCCGCTGGTGTAAGTATTGGAACTTCTGATTTCAATGTGACCAATTTAGAATTTAATGGAAGTACATAATGTGATTATGGTATTTCATTGTGTTCGTATTTTGGCTTTGGATAGGTAGATTGAGGGATATGTACATTGAGTGATACAAAGCGGTTGAGCAAGTGTTTTAAGAGAGAAAATTCATCATGCACTATGATTTTGAGCCTGGTAGTTGACGAACTTCTCGACAGCTCAGACAAACGCTGCATAGCTTATGCTGATGATATTGTTCTAATGGCTTGTGGTTAACTCATAGGTGACACTCTTTGAAATCAGGGAGGAGTTTAAGTCACTAGGAAAGATTGTCTTTCAGAGGATGAGTAATCGAGATATAGCTAAATTATGCTAAAACCACTAATAAAAAAATAACTGTTATTCGAATTTTTACTGAAAAACTGAGTAAGCAGAGTCCTGTTAATTTTAAGATTAGAGTGAAAATTCGAATTTCTGCCCTTAGCATTATGCTCGAGTTAAGATTAAATTCAAGCTGCACTATACTCAAAATATAAAGAAGGGTAGTTTTTCGAAGAACGGCTGCCTGTGTCTCTGTTTGTCTTTCTGTCTGTCCTTCTCTTCTTTTCTTTTTTCGTTTTTTCGTGCACGGTAAATTTTGCGAAAATTCATCAATTTCATTGAATCTTTCTACTAATTTTTTTGAACTTGGTGCAGATTGGGAAAGCGGTTTTGACAATGCGGATCATTTTGCGCAATTGTACTTTGTGTTGTTCTTTCGTTTATGATAAATTGTGCAAAAAGTCAAAACTTCTGCAATTTTACTTTCAGCTTGGCTGTAGTTGGTTAAAACAATAAAACAAAAAAAAAAATTGATAACGCTTATTTGATATTTATAAATAGGTATAATGTAATTCCAGAACCCTCGGCATATGAAGGATGAATCACAAATGAACCTAGGTAGCCAATGGTTCATTAAAACTATTCCTTGGGGTGGCCGTGGTGTAGTGGTAACATCATCGCTTGTCACGCTGTTGATTCACGGTTCGAATCCTGATGTCAAGAATCATCTATTTATTTCGCATGAAATAAATAAAAAAGTCGATCACCTGCGAAAGCTAAGTCAATTCAACTGTGAAAGCATAACACTGGCAGTAGGGTAGTCAATGGCTAAAATGCAACTTGATCGTGATGATGACATCAGGAGGACGAAAAAAAATATTATGAATCATAAGCAACGACAATAATAGCGAAAACAAACAAAATACTCCCCAGTTATCTGGACAGCCACCCTTGGAGTTTACAGAAACTTAATACCACCTGAGTTTCAAACTACACCACTCTGTCTTTCTCTCTGTCTCTTCCCCTTTCCGCGAAAAACGCACGTGTTCTAAAAAAATTAGTATAAGGGTATTCATATCCCCTTTAACACGTGCAAATTATAAAAAAAAAAAAAAAAATTTCTAGGCAGATGGATTTTTATGTTCAAAAGTTGGTACTCGTGTTTTCAGTCATAATGACATTAGATATCAACCTTCAAAGTATTTTACAGTGGCCTTAAAAGTGGTAGCTGATATTTGAAGTCCTTATGACTAAAATTATGGAGCATATTCAGCAATCCCCGGTTATTTGCGTCGACCTAAAATACATGATTTGAAATCTTTAGTCTACTCAATTTTTAAATTAATTATACTGGAAATGCAATTAAGCGTTACACACATTATTATATACGAGTAGGTTCATATATATGTACATATATACATACATATTTTATTTATGTGTTGGCTTTTCTGTAGATCGCTGTGTTCCAAGATGAATTTATGATGAACAAATGGCTTTTCTCAATTGAAAAAGGAGTATGCATTCGTTTTTAATTTTATGTGCGAATTATTGTTTCGTACGAACAGTATACTATGCTTTGCAATTCTACTAAAATCAAATACCGAGAAGATATTATCATATACAAAACGAAATGAAAAGGAGAGGTAGAGGTGCTTAGAGATGTTTGTGTAATTTTATTTTGAAAAGTTGTTTTTCTCAAAAATGGGCCGAAAGATTTTGTTCTGATTAAATATGTGAGTTATGCTAGATATACCAATTTTGTTGAAATCTAAAATGTGAGTTGTGTTAGACATTTTCTCTCAAATGGTGTACCAGGTTCTCAATTAAAAATTAATTCAAACGATTTTTTCAAAATTTCGTTTTCTTACCTTTCATTCGATGTCCATGTTGTATTTATACAATTCTATGCTTTGACCCTATATGAATTGTCTATAATTTTCGCAAATGGCGTCTCATTTAATCGTTATATTGACAGCTGTGTAGTAAACGGATGCAAAAAACAAGACGATGAACAATGGAACGCTATACTCCTCAAGAACGTGAAATTATTGTGTTGATTTTTTTGCGGAATAATTCATCAGCGTTAAGAACACAACGTGAATTTCGGCGAAGATACAGGCCAAGAACAGGGTGTTCGGCAGAAAATATAAAAAAAAAATAACGTCAACGAAACGGGCCATGCAATTGGGCATTCTTAGGGGGTTTCAGCAACATATTTTGGTGAAAGACTTGGACATGTTTCCATATAAAACTCAGACGGTGCATCAGCTACTGCCTGCAGACCACCAAGCCCGTCTGGAATACAGCCGGCACATAATAAGCCTCAACCACGATTAGGATGACGAAGCACATTTCCATTTGTCCGATCATGTCATCTAACAGAATACTTCCGTATCATATGACTCATTTCAGATGCATTGTAACTTTCCTGTATGTCTAATGCTAGCAGTGGTACAGTATTGTTTTTTTTGTTTTCAATTTCAATTGTCTGATTGAAATAAACTTATTGTTCAAAGATAAGTCGAAATTTATTCGTAATGATGGTGTATTCCGATAAAAGACTATTGAAAAAATAAATTCTTGCACACTTTATTGGTGCAAGTAAAAATTATTCATTCAACGAGGTAGTTGGGAGAAAGTTCATTTCTATACCCTATTCCATAGTATTTTTATTTTTTTTAATTTCTATTTTATTTATTTAGCTTAATATAAGCAAAACTTAAAACTAAAAACATAGAAACTTAAAACAATTTTTTTAATCTTTAGTTTAATTTAAGTTTTATTTTCTTAAATATAATTTACAAACTACTGGAGGTTAGTCATGATCGGAATGGAGAAGGGCATTACGGAGTGTGCTTTTGCTGCTATTAAAGTCAAAAATGTTTTGATTGCTGATATTAAATCAAATGTTGTCGCATCATTTGATTTCCGCAGTATTCTTGACATTGGTTCGTAGTAACCATAATTAGGGCGATCAGGAGATATACGGAATAGGGCAACAGACCTAAGGTTGCGGGGATTAATATTGATAGAGATCGCTGGAAGCAGTGTCAGACAATCAACGCAACCAGATAACAACTGAGGAATGAAAAGTATGTCGGCAACATCACGACGTTTTTCCAATGATTGAAGATTAATCAATCTAAGACGATCCGCATAGGGTTAAAATAGCAGGTTAACGTTATCAGCCCTACCGAGACTTTGTAAGGCGAAGCGCATGAACCTGCGCTGCACTGCCTCAACTCCCATGGTATGGACAGCATAATGGGGTGACCATACATGGCTGGCATACTTGAGGAGGGGTCTGACGAAGGTAATATAGAGGGATTTAGTTACATATGAGTCAGAAAACTCCTTTGACCAGCGTTTCACAAAGCCAAGCGCTGAGTTGGCTCTATTAATGATACTGTCTATGTAGGAAAGAAAGTTGAGTTCACTATCACAGATTACATCTACATCGCATGCTGATGTGACCAAGGGTACAGGCTTGTTACGAATAAAGTAGACCCTAGGCGGTGGTGGCAGATGTTTGCGGGAGTAGGTAATGGAATGACATTTATCGATATTAAGCTTTAAGAAATTTTTGTTACACAAGATGGAGAAACTATTCAGGTCATCCTGTAGAAGGCGAGAATCAGCGGGAGATGAAATACGTCTAAAGATTTTCATATCATCAGCGTAGACCAGAAAGTTGGAGTTCTGAATAATATGTTCGGCATCGTTTATCGTAAGGATAAAGATCAGAGGTGCAAGATGGCTACCTTGCGAAACCTCCGAAGTTACTATAATACGGTCCGATATTGAGGATCTAAAACGGACTTTATATTAGCGATCTACTAGATATGACTAAAATCAGTGGATACAACATCAACTAATAGGGGGATAGGTATAATATTCTTGTCTTGGGAGATTGAGAGCTGAAGAAGGGTAGTGAGGGGTTATGTCAAATGATTCACACATTCTTTTAATACTACGGCAGGGATACCGTCAGGACCAGGAGAGTAGTCGTCTTTAAGTTGATTAATCTCATTAACAACCATTGAAGGTGTTATATCTACGGAAATGAGGGAGGTTTGAGCAGAGTTGTTCAAGAAGCGGAAATAATCAAGGCTAGGTTCGAGAATGTGGTCAGCGAATGACAGGCTGAAGAAATGAGCGAATAAATTGGCAATTATTTTAGGTTCTGCCGAGAAAGAATCCGAAAAGGTTAGTCGTCAGATTTACGTTTGACATTAATAAATTGAAAAAAGTGCTTGGGGTCAGAAATCAGGTTGGATTGCTTACGGTCGAGGTATTCAAGTTAAAGACTTCCGCAGAGCTCAGAGAAATGGGTGTATGCGCGGTCGTACTCAAAAAAGTCGGAGTCAAATTTGGATTTAAGATAAGATAAGCCACAGTTTGTTTTTTTTTTTGTTGCGAAGTGAACTTAACTCCTTGTTATACCAAGTTGGAGAAGACGTGCAATTTTTATTAGGAAGGACAAAACAGACAGAGATATCAGAGTAAAAGATCGCGAAGGCATTGTCGATGATAAGAGTGTAGAGACGGGACTTATGTTAAGGAGTAAGCTATTAAGTTTGTGGAAATCTGCTTTACGGAAATTAAAGCAATAAGATTGTTCCAAAACTGGGTTTGAGTTAGCGTTGTAGGAAAAGGCTAGAAATAGTCGAAAGAAGATGATTGCTCTCAGACTTAGAAGTCCAGAGTCAGAGAGACAATCGGTTAGTAAAATTTCCTTATCAGATGTGGCCCCAGGGATGTAATGGAACTCGTCATCAGATTAATGGCGCCATCGCATGGGTCCATGGAATCAATCAGAGAGTAAACGGCATCAACGGCAAGCTGGTAAGACCCAATTGGTTGGGATGGGTGTATGTAACAACACATTATGTAAAGAAAGCGCTTAGGTAGGGAAATCTTGACACTTAAAAACCCAACGTCCGCGGTGTGCGTATTCAGAAATACGTCTCTGGCAATTTGTAACATACAGAAATAATAATGATAAACCCCCAAAAGTATAGAAACCTGCCCACAAAATGCTTTATGATTTATTTGTAATGCACACATCGTGGCATAATCGACTGTAGATCATCCTACGCAGTAATCGCATGGCATCTGCTATTAATAGCTTCCTGTATTTCATATAGACAGCTGAGATAAACCATGTTTGAGTTCTTTCCATGTTTGTTCTAATTAAATTAAGATCGATACAACAATCATTTGCTAGCTCCAACCACACAACGTACCAGATGCTCGGAGAGCCACTTTCTTTGGCAACCGGTTTTTAGATATTTTAGGGAACTTCAAGATATAGTCTGCTTGCAATTTAAATATTTTGATGAAGAGTGAAGGTAATCCTGTTTCTAGTAGGCGTAGGTAGGCGAAATACTCGTTTAATATAATAACTCAAAAACTTTTGGACATTTTCATAATGCTTATAGCCCCATACTTGAGCCCCGTAAAATGACCTCAGAAACCTCTTCAAATACTTTGTATTTATTGCTGTGAGCTGTATATATTTTCATTGACAAAACATCTTTCGCATGTGGTGCTTGTGAGGATAGTGTATTTGGCTGTGGAAAATTTCTCCTTCAGATGTCTTTCAATACATAAATAACCAGTGAAGTAAACGCCGAGGTATTGTTACTCCTTTACTCTGTCTATATGTTAAGTTTTGGGTCTTAAATTTTGAACTAGGAACTTGTAATTTTGAATATACACTTTTCGGAATCCGAAGTGTAAACATTTTTGAAAACCGCCCACAGTTTTACTCTTATACTCTTATACTTTTGTTAGAAACTGAAAAATATTGCATTAAGAAAATTCAGGAATGTTGACTTTATTAGAGATTTAACTTTATCGTTGGATAGACAAAAAAAAACTCGGAAATGACTACTCGAGCAGCGGCTATTGACTCTTTTATATGAACAACTTCTCGGACTTATTTCCTATTTTATGCATGGAATTCTCTTGAAGGTTAATCACTGATTATGACAATGAATATGGCCGACCGGAAACTTGATCAGATATTTTGTAATCTAAATTTTATGAACAATTGAAAATATTAACTGAGCGTGGAGTTAACATACTATACTAAAATTGTATACTAAAATTTACACAATTCACATCCAATATATGAATATGTATCTGTAGTTGTTTACGTCTTCGGAAGTTAATGAAATCTTTCGTAATAACTTCATAGTTAATCAAATAGTTTGTCCTTTTTGACTTCCTGGACCGTTTTACAAAAATGTGTTTTCTTTTTACATTGCGAACCTTATTTTGTATCATAAATGTAATAAACCCTTCGAAGGAACTGGTTTTACTTACCCGTAGGCAATCTGTGAACAAAATCCAGACAAAATAAATGATGAGGAAAACATTCACCGACCTAAATTCATAGAGAAGCATAAACAAGTTCTCCATTTCTGCTTGGGTTGGAAAAATGAAAAGGATCTGATGTCTGAGATTTTTATACATACACATACTCGTACATACATACATATTCCCTGGCACCCGCCATCGGCCATATGTAATAACACACAAAATAAAGAAATAAGGGTGATACAGTAGCAAATGTGTACATTTGTCTTAAAGAAAACAACAGGATCAAATCCAGTACCCTTCCTATTACGACAGACAATTGGTGGCCATAAAAGCGCTCACGATAAATGGGTATAACTGGATGTTGTTACTCATAACCACACGTGTGTGTGTACTCTGTATTATGAATATGCTCACAATTGACCTTGGGCACTGAAGCAATTTTGTTTTTGATTATGGGAATAAGGTCATTCAGGTGTACTCCGGGAGAACATATTTTAGTCGAAATTCGGAAGTTTTTTTTCTTAGCAAAAGAGAGCATTGGCGGATGATTTGAAGGTTTCCTTAGTGAAGTCTGTAGAAATTTCTAAAGGGACAGAGGAAATTCAGAACAGAATCATCCGGACATCTCCTAAATTCTTGCTAATACTACTATTGCGCGTGTTTCATTGCTTTAGAAAATTAACATGGCTGTTATGAAGTCATGTAGCTTCCAGGAGGTAGCTCATCCACCTTACAGTCTTAACTTGACACCTAGTGGTTATTACATGTTCCCAAATTTCAATAAAGACTTACGTGAAAAGTTACAGGTAGCTATAGGTAGCCGTAAATGAGCATTTTGAAGGCAAACCGGAGAATTATTGAAGGCCTAGAAAAGTTAATCGGCATATCTGATTGAAAAATAAAATTATGAAATTGAAATATATTCATGTCTCTCTATCCCATTCCACGAACTTAAAAATTGCCCTTACTAGACTTAAATTGTATCACAAAACTGACGGATTCTAACAATTTTTACACTTGTACTGCTTCTAGGAAGCTTATATACTAAATTTCATATTCCTAGCTTAAAATTTAACGCCCAACAAGTTGTGGTAGATCGACATAACTTTTGCTGCTGATCACAAATATATATACTTTTGTGGGTCTATCGTTATTATTTATCTATGTCACAAACTATGTATCAAACTTAATATAAATCGGATGGGGTATGCATGCATCAACTTTTAAAGTTTTTAATATAAGCCTTATCAAAAAGACTTTTAATAAACAGGCTCCAAGTACCGATTTTGAACAAAATCGACTCTCTTATTTTTGGCAGCTCGTACCCCATCTTATAGTATGTCTTCAATATACATATTTCAAATATAATATTTTGTCAAAATTATTTGGCCCTGTTTTGCAAAAATTTGCTCCTACAGAAGTCCCGCTAATTTTGAGGTTAGAATTAAAATTCAGGTTTCATCTCGAGTTGTGAATGCACAGATCTCAGATAAATGGTTTAAATAAAATCTGTTAAGCTATTTAGGCTGCTGTCAGCTGATAGAACAGACAGACAGAAAGACAGAAATGCAGAATTTAGAGACTCCCTTTTTATTTGATCAAAATATCGGAATCGAAAATTTCAACGAAAAATAGTTTTTCTAAACTAAAAACTAAAAATCAACAAACAAATAAATTAATACAAAAAAAGGAGTTAAGCACGGTCCTTTCTTAAACAAATATAAAATAATTTAATTCAAGGTTGTCTGAAAATAATACAGAGTCAGAAGTTACAAACATAATTTTGAAATAGAGAATTTTTGTCCAATTAGAATTGTGGAGTACAGCATTCTGATCCGCTCCCAGTTTGCACACGAACACAGAGCCGCCGGAGATTTTCTTATAAATTTAGTATTCTCCTCATGTTAGTTTCTTGATTAATCTCAGACTTAAGTAGGTTGCGGTGATTGAGAGGTCCAGAGTAGAGCACTTAGGCTTATGGGAATGATTCGGGCGATTTTATTTCTTCAAGTAAATGCAACTAGCAATTAACTTATTTAGTTTAATTTCTTATTTAGTTTCTCTGTCTCTAATGGGTCTTAGAGCATCCACCATTCCTTATGATGTGCCTAAGCTAAGGACCTTTTTAACTGTTCTGTTCGTAATGTGTGATCTACCTAGTGACCTTTTCGTATTTGCTTACTACTATCTATATGTTCCTGATCTGTCGTCTCATTTGTGATACTGTTTGCTGCACTCATATACCAACCGAAAATTATATATAGGTACTCTCTCAGAATCTTGTCCAGTAATGTTGACTTAATATTAAGGTTTAAACATTTTAGCCCATATGCTCCATGATGACTCTAATTCATGGTTCTGCTGTCGCATTTGATTCCTGCTTCTTCCGCTTTTTAAACTAGTGCCTTAATAGAATTTTGTTTTGTCACGGAGTATGCCACTTTAAAATTTTCTCATTTTTCATGTGGTACTGGAAATCAAGATCTCCTGACAGCACAGCCTTTTAAATGGGGTTAACACTAAAAAAACAGCTATCAGTTTAACTGTTTGCTAGCTGCCTACAAAAAGACATTAATCACTCCACTCTCGAGTACTCGTATATGATCATCAGGTATACTGCTTCGCAGATGTTAAGTCTACACAGCATTGCTGAACGATCCCTTTTTTTCGATAAAGGCCACGAGAGTAATTTCCAAAATTGAGAGAAATTTCTCAGAGGGAATATGAGTATAAAAATTGCTTCTCATTCTTCCTAATCCATAGACTGACTGTTGAAGTTCTTCCTGCTATTGCAGTGAAGATAGTTGAGTTCTACTCACAAACATGACCCATTCCTTGAGTCCTTCTGGCTTCTTTGACAATCTTTGTTCGCAGCTTTCAGATCTAAGCATATAGTACTGCTGGTAGAAAGAGGTATCACTACGTCGTTAAATCTCTTTTCAGGAATGTTACGCCTTGCATCGATTTCTAGAACTTTTCTCGTTCACACACCACTGATGCAGATTTAAAAGGTATGCAAAATATGATTGAACTCACTCCACGTTATTTTTTGTAATATTTAGACAAAAGAAAGAAACATACAGGAAAGTTACAATCCATCTCTAACGGATTGTATGATACCTTTTCCCTCATCTTCTTAAACTATCGCCAATGTGTGTGGCCTTCTGACATTTTCAAATCAAGTTGAATTATATGTATATCTTTTAGGATTGGCCATGGTGTAGTGGGTAGTGTGTTCGCTTATGACCCGATCTGTGCAGGTTCAAGCCCAGACGGAGAACAGCAACCACAGCCACCCGAACATGGAAGAAAAACGCATAAAATCCAAGTTTCTCCAACTACTACACCAAAAGGAGTTCTGCTTGGTAGTACAATGGACTTCGTGTGAGTCTGAGTGCTCCGGGATTTTATATATTTCCTTTTATAAAAAAATAAAATATGTGTATATTTCCGCGACATTTAAGAGATTTTATCAGAAAAACTGATTTTATGACTTCTTATAAGAGGTGAGTTTTATACCACTAAAGAGTGCCGCAGTTAGTGCTACTCGTATCACTAATGAGAAGATGACTCGTTGTTGAGTACCTAAGGCCGAGAACTTATCAGCCGCCCCTTGTATACCAACTTTCATCTTCCTGGTGACATACGAGGGGCGGCTGATAAGTTCATGGCCTAAATCGTTAAGCGAAAGATGAGATCTGATTAAAAAAACTTATTTATCAACATAATCTAACTCGCGTGAAATGATTTTCTCACATTGGGCATACAGTGCCTTAATACCACCGCAAAATATTATTTTTCTTTACCTTAAAAATGGCTTTCTAAGACCGCCTTGACCTCGTTTTCATCTGCAAATCTCCAGCCTCGTAACTCCTTTTTTTCAAATTGGAAAAAAAGGAAAAAGTCGGGGCCAAGTCTGGGTTGTAGGGTGGGTGGTCTATCGTTGAAAATCCTGGGTCTTTTAAGGCCTGTCTCGAAACCCGCATTCGAGTCGTCGTTCCTTGTCTAACGACGTAAGCATTTTCAGTACCCAGTGCGCCCAAATTTTGTTCATTTTTAAATGCTCGTGCAAAATTTTTCGAAACCATTCTAGGCTAATGTGCAAATCGTCCGCTATCTGCATTTTTTTATTCTTCGGTCGGTCAGAACTAATTTTTCAACCTTTCCGACGTTTTCTTCAGTGACCACTGATACAGGACGCTCCCTGGGAGGGAGTCATCTTCACAGCTCTCTTGCCCTTGTTGATATAACCGAACCCATTTTTTGACAATGGTATACGAATGCCCAGAATCCTGAAGAGTCTTCGAAAATTTCTTTATATGATTTTCCTTTCTTTACGAGGTACTTTATCATGGTGCGGTGCTCAAAATTGTGAGAATTTGCTATTTCGGCTGACGCACAGTGTCGCGATCCTTTATGAAAAATCCAAATAAATTGCATTATAAAAAAATTCATTTTTAAGGAATTCAACATGTGTCAACAACTTAACGAAAGCATGTGAGTTTGGCATTTCACTTTGTTTTGTTTACGTTTACTGAATAACAGAATTATTATTTGTACGTTGTTCAGTGGATATTGTTCTGTTAGTGCAAAGGTAATTTCAAAAATTTTTCTTCATAATGGGTGAGTTATAGATTTTTTTGTTACATAGTAATAAAACGCTCAAATTACAACTTCCAATAAGCTTTAGAAAAAATCACATCATAACACATCGCCAATTTTTTTGTATTATTTGACTAATACTATAAAGAAAAATTTGTGAAAGTTTCAACTGCCTATGATTGCCTTGATCTGAGAAATTTTATTTTTTTTTAACTTAGGTCATCAACTGAAAAATGCTGATTGTTTTGATAAGTAACTGCAAGCAGCGCCGAATTGCAAAGTATTGAATGTTTACCAATATATTCTAGAGTTTCATGGCTTAAAAGATTCATCTGAACTAGTCAAAAAGAGTCTCAAAAAGTCAGTTAACTTGTTTGCACTAAGGGTTGCTAATTATTGAAGATCAAGTAGCCGAAGTCAGAATATTATGAGAGAAAAATATAGTGTGTGGTTAAACAATAATTTGAAATCAGAAGATGTTGTATTCATACATTTAAATAGTTCACCAGAAGCTAGTACCTCCAAACGAGGAAGACCTCAGAAAGAATTCGAGGAACTTAATCTTGCGTCAAAGAAAAGAAGAGTTGCTAAGTTTAGTACAAACTTCAGTTGCTGAGGAATTATCATTTACTGCTTCTTGGTCATCATTATATATTGATCTGGATTTGTCTTATCGGAAATATGTAAGATTGCGAAAGGTTAGCAATGGATTGCATCCAGATACACTACCAAGTTATTACGCAATAATGAAAGCGCGAAGTGATATATTGTCAGAAAAAAACAGTTCCAACGAAACTCAGGCAGAAGTTGATTTGCAAGAATTGCTAAAAAACTGCATTATCTATTATAAAATCAGTTAAAAATTATGATAACGTTTTTGCAATCTCTTCCCCTCTAAAGTTGGTCTGTAAGTGGGGATTTGATGGCTCATCGGGTCACAGTAATTATAAACAGAAATTCAACGATTTAGCCCAAACTGACGAATTTCTATTTTTAACTGCTTTAGTGCCCCTTCAAGTAGTTGAAATTGAATCTGGGACAGTTAAATGGAATAATGATACTCCTTCTTCGACATTTTTGTGTCGTTCTATTCGTTTGTCCTTTATTAAAGAACCAAGACAGGTTATACAATTTGAACAAAATAGGGTTGCAGATCTTATAAATAATTTAGAAAATGCAACTTTAACGTTACAATATCCACCATGTGTGGTAAATATATCTTTTGAAATGATTTTTACAATGGTAGATGGCAGCGTTTGTAATACTGTAAGTAGTAATAATTCATCCCAAGCCTTTTACATATGCGGCGCTACGCCAATAATGAATCTTGAAAATGTTTCGAGTCGTACACCAAATGTAGATACATATAAGCATGGATTATCTGCACTACATAATTGGATTCGAAGTTTCGAGTGTATTATACATATTGCCTATAGATTACCCCTAAAATGTTGGCAAGTACGAGGAGATATTAATAAGCAAATATTTGAGGAGAATAAAAAGAGGATACAGAGGGAGTTTAAAGAAAAATTGGGTCTACATGTTGATTAACCCAAGCCAGGATAGGGATCATCAAATGATGAAAATACTTCCCGAATATTCTTTAGGCACACAAAGCTTTGTGCGCAAATAACAGGTGTAGATGAGCGCTTAATAACAACATTTTCTGTAATTAATCGAGTATTATCAAGCGGGTTCAAACTTAATTTAGAGAAATTCAAAGAGTTATTGATCGAAACTAAGATTTTATACCTCAGTTTATATTCTTGGTATTACATGCCGACATCTATTCACAAAATACTTACAAAATATATATTACGGAGCAGATGTGATCGACTTTTTTGACTTGCCTATTGGACAATTTTCTGAGGACGCTTTAGAAAGTAGACATAAAGATGCCAGGAATTTGAGAGAACATCACACAATAAAATCTTCTCGATCCAACACAAATCACGATCTCATAACTATGATGCTGTTAACGTCCGATCCCTCCATTTCCTCATTAAGAACTCAACTGAGATCCGTACATCCGAAGCCATTAGATCCTGATATCACACAATACTTACATCTAAGTGGAATTTAGTTCATTTTAATATAAAACCTGTTAAACATTCATATTTTTGTGATCTTTTGTAACAATAAATAAAATATTTCGAAAACATGTAAAAAAAAGTATTTATGATAACCATTTGTATGGACTCGCGACACTGTGTGACGTCGATATGTTTATCCTACCACAGATAATAACAAAATTAACTTATTATTGAAATGAGGTAATATTTATACTACTAAAGGGTTCCGCGATAGTGCTATCACTAATCAGAAGAAGACTCGTTGATGAGTATCTTAGTCCGCGAACTTATCAGCCGCCCCTCGTACGCACGGACGATAAACGGACATGGCTAGATCGACTTAACTTTTGATTCTGTTCACAAAAATATATTTACTTTTGTGGGTCTGTCTTTATTATTTCTGTACTCGTATGTTACAAACTACGAGGATCCATTAAAATGTTTATACCCTAGGGGTACGAAAAATAATTAAATAACTAAGTGCATCTCGTAGGATTTCAAGTTTCGTGTCACATGCAAAACAATAAAACTTGTATCCAAATACATTAATGCACTCCTCTCCCTGTTAAATTACAAGTCTGTTTCGAAAATTGTCTTCAGAATGAAGTTTTTTGCGCATCAGTAAACAGTAAGTTTCTCTCATAAATGGCAGAGTAAGTTCAACATTACAAAGTCCACAGGCAGCATCACTTCAAGGCGCATTCTAATTACTCTTCTTAATAAATATTTACAAGACATTTCCAGCTGGTTGCCTTCGAAAAGTCATATTTTGCAGAAATTCGACAAACTTTTCAGTTTTGTTGGCAGGGTGCATCCTGCAAAAGCAAATTCTGCTCTCTGCACACAATATAATGTAAAATTCTAAAAGATAATTGAATTTGACTGTTCACTATGTGACAAGATGTTGAAATTAATGTAACATTTGGAAGCACTTGAAGCAAGAAATCTGATGATGAAGATTTTACAAATTGCAATCCTAGATGTTTATCGTTGTGTGTGTGTGTGATGAAAAGAAAATATTTTGCACGATGAAAGTGTAAAATAAAATTATAAGGAATTTCATTGTATGCATCATTTATCGTTTAGTAAAGAAGAAGGGGATACCTAAAAACTGGGGATACCTGAAAACTGTCACATGATAGGGGCAAACAATGATGTGTCGTCATTTTTTAAATCTGCCTATTACTGTGTACAAAAACAACCTCACTGTAGTTTTACCTCTTTTAATTGTCGGTTTTCGATTAACTTTCAGGACACTGTGTAAGTATTTAAAATATATATGTATGTCGGTCGATTGGAAGTAAAATTTCGTCTCATATGTGTATTGGGCATAATTAACCTTCGGAAACGGCGTGAGACTGAGACGCATACACGAACGGCTGTAAGTAGTTAGTTCAGACTCGATATGTACTGTTAGAGCCAAAATATTTATTTATTTGTTTATTTATGTGTCTCTGTGTGTGGGTATGCTCTCGTTGACTTCGAAAACTACAGGACCGATTTAAATGCGGTTTTCACAGTATAGTGGACAAATCAGACTTAATAATCATGGGTTTGGATTTGAAAATGATCTTATCATCCGCTATTTGAATTCGCATGCGCCACCCAAATGTTCATTCAGCATTTATCGAAAAAGTAGTTTTTGTACCATTTCAAATCCATCAGTGAGAGCTCTGCTGATCACATAACACTCACGAAAGTTACTAGGAGAATACAACAATGACATTGAATGAGAACAATTATACAGTTCGCTTATAATTTTCGGAACTTTATTCGAAGGGTTAGTTAATTCGAGTCCGACATGGTATAATATTATACTAAAAATTATATTTTGGCGCTAACAGCCCAATGCAGGGCCTGGCCTAGCTTCTTGCAGCCACTCGTACTGTGCTCCTCATACAGTTTTAATCTTGGATGCTTGTCAGCAGTGCGCGAGAGGTGGCATAGTGAGAAATTTTTTAAATTGTTTGTGTTTTCTTGGATTCGAACCTTGAACAGCTCGTTCAGTGATCTCGCAATTAACTACTGAGATACGGCGCCCACATGGCATACTGACGGGTAAAAGATGGAACACGGAGTAAGTTCAGGTGTGTTCGGCCCTAATTTTCAATTGACAATCCTTTTGGTATAGTCTACTCCCATTTTTCAGTTCGAAAGCTACGCCATAGAATTATGCGCAACCTCCGTAGATCCAATATTAACATCTTGTCTGATAGTCAAGCGGCTATTAAAGCCCTATACTATTCTTACTTTAGGTCTAAGGTGGCCAAAATCTTAACAGAATATCTTACTGATCACTGCTCGTTCAACTATCATCTCAACAAAATAGGTAGGCCTGCCTCAGATAGCTGCTGTCTATGTCTGGAAAATCAGGAAACATCAAAACATATTTTATGTGAATGCGCGGCCGTGGCTCACAGTAGATTCAGACTACTCGGAAGGGGATTCATCTCCGCCTCCGAAATCCAAAATTTACCTGCAAAAAGCATACTCAAGAATTGAACATTTGCAGCATTAAAATCCTATGTAATAAAACCATGGGCCCAAGATATAACAAAAACGATCTCTTCTGGTCGAGGTGTTAAGAGATATGTCTCCATATAATATAATAATGCAGATGTTTCCATCCGCTTTTGATAAAGTTCATGCCCGTGCACCGTATAACAGAACTGGGACGATATTTGTCTTATATAAAGTCAGTGTACGTAGCTGTCTATGACTTCCTCCTGTAGGGCAAGTATTGTTTTCTTGAAAATTGTTGATCTCTTTTGATTAATTTTGGTAGGACTCGAAATAGTAGAATTCGCAGACCATTTGTATGTCTGTCTGTATCTCGGACTGCAACTTAAACAGCTGGACGGATTTACTTTGAACCTCATATCTGTAGTCTGCGGGCGTTTAATCAGAGGAGAAACTGTAATTTTTTCTAACCTCAAAATTGATGGAACCTATACTTTACTTACGAAATATTGGAATTTTTCTCGAAAACAATTCTTACGATATCTGAAGTAATATGAACATTTGCAATAAGACTGCATACTTAGTATTTCGTTAAAAATTCGAGTAACGGTAATTTATTTACTTTAAAATTTTGGACGAATGATGAACATTTTTTTTTTATCTAGCCTCTTAGCGGTTTTGTCTAAATTTGAAATCTGAACAATTTACAAAATAACAGCATATAAGGGGCAAGTGCACACGACTTAGCCGTGCTCTTTATTTGTTGTTATGGTAATGCATAGCCTAACCCTTAACCTATTGGCTGTAATCGCTACCGTTGGTCCATTAAGAGTCTATCCGCAGTTATCTCTGCCATCAAATATCATTAAAAATCCTTACAGATATGAGCTTCAAATATATTAATATACTATATACGCTTATATTTATGTATAGTTCACTTGCCTGGTATGGTGTAAGAATTCTATCCTATTCTCGTTTGCTGCCACCAAAGAGCTTTCAAATGGATTGAAATCCAATCTTCATACGTACGTACGTGTCTTCATATATTGCTCTTGTCCACCATTTGAACACTAAAAAAGATTAGGTCAAATTAAGCAAGATTAAAACTACATATAGCTAAGGTAATTTCAAGCAAAACAGGAATATTACAATCCGTCTAGAATGGATCGCACTACCTACCCCCCAACTTCTAACTCACCCATAATAAAGTGCGGGTGTCGTAGCAAAATTTTTAAAACAAATGTGATAATATCTTTCAGAGGCTATTTTCACAATTTTTACGAAGCTCCCAAAATTTGTAACGAGGTTCACGGATTCTGATGGATTTTCACAATTAGACTTAACCATCACCGAAAAAAGCAGTACATGTTTTTTTAGAACACGCCGCCAAAAAGTGGGCCTAGCCATTTATAATGTATGGGCGAACTGTAGAGAAAGTGAAAGTCGACATATTTTATTGACAATATTTTTCAAATTCTAGCAAAAATATTGAGAAAAACGACATTATTCTAAGAGTGGGCATGTCTGTGCGGGGGTTTGAACAATTCTTATTCTTGTTTCAGGTTCTGAAAAGTTTATATATCAAATCTCATATTCCTAGCTCAAAATTTATGTCCCACAAATTGGTGGACGGACGGACATGGCTAGACAGATATAACTTTTGATGCTGATCACAAATACATACATTATTTGAGTGTCCCATTTTCTTTGAGTTACTGGTGACTTTTTGGAATGACACTGTTAAATACAATTCTGTAAGAAAGGGCAATTCGTAGAATGTGACACCCAGCTCAGTTTCTCTTGTTCCATAAAACGGCAGTTTACCTGTTAACATATGTGCATAGGTCTGATTTTATATCGATTCCGAGTTATACTGATTCTTGCTTTTCTTGTTACCATCTTCTTACGTTGGCTCTAGTTTCACTAATTTTGTACTAATTTCAATACACAATTAGTTTAGTTCTTAAATTCCTGGAACATTACAAAGTTATTGAATCAAGAGTTTTTTGTATTTTTTTTTTTAATTGAATATTTCATATAAAGTTAACAATACGAGTTAGTTCGATGTTTTGTAGTTTTTTTTTGAAATTTGGTTTACTTTAAAATTATTGTCAGGGTTCAGGTACTCGTAAGGAAAAGAAGTTAAAAACGGAACCTAGCCTCATAACTATTGAACCATTAGACCCAAAAGTTTGAAATTTGGGCCAGAGTTGAATCCCGCAAAATACAATTTTCGAAAAGTTGAAAATAAATGATGATGCACTGATTGCAAAAGTGGTATATAGTTTCGTTATTTTCACTTCTGCAGAATTAAAAAAAAAAAAAAAAACTGGAAAAAAGGTTTGTCCTTCTCAAAATACGGAACCGAACTGTTTTGGAAAAGTCATGAGTACTTGGCACCTTTCTAAAATTGAAGGAAAATTATTTTGATTTTGATATATATATCGACTTTCGAATAAAAGGACTAAAAGAGCACAGTTTAGGCTGTGTGAAATATATACAAAATCTTTAGGATTGACCATTAAAACAATAAAACCAGATGTAAAGAAATAAAAGAAGAAAACGGTGCGTATGGTGTACATACGAGGGGCGGGTGATAAGCTCGCGGCCTAAGGCATTAAGTAAAAGAAGAGACCTGATTAAAAACTTTTATTTCTCAACATAATCTCTCTGGTGTGAAATGTATTTCTCACGTCGGACATACAGTGGCTTAATACCACCAAAAAAATATTCCTTTTTTTTGTCTTCAAAATGTCTTTCTTCGGCCGCCTTGATCTCGTTCACATCTGCAAATCTCCGGCCTCGTAACCCCTTTTTCAAATGGGAAAAAAAGGAAAAAGTCGGGTCCAAGTCTGGTTATAGGGTGGGTGGTCTATCGTTGAAAAACCTGTGTGTTTTAAGGCCTGTCTCGATATCCTGCAAAAACAACACTCCGTGCCTGAGTTTCCCACGTCGCTTCCGTACGACCGCTTCACGTGATTGAGTCAATAAATTTGCGAAATATTGACCATTCATCGTAGTCTCTTTTGGCAGGTAATCAATCAGCAAAACACCTTCACTGTTCCAAAAAAACAGTCGCCATAAGCTTCGAAACCGACTTTTCCACCTTGAATTTCTTCGGCGGCCTCTCCCCTTTTTCTGTCCACTACGAACCCAAGTCTCATCAGCAGTTACGATTCGGTTGCGAGTTGTCGTTGCTTGTTGAACGGCTTGAGCATTTTCGGTACTCAGCGAGCACAATTTTTTTTTCATGTTTAAATGCTCGTGCAAAAATTTCTCCAATTCATTCTTTGACTCGTCCGCTGTCTGCCACATTTTTATTCTTCGGTCGGTCAGAACTAATTTGTCAATTTTTCCGACGTTTTTTTCAGTGACCACTGACACAGGGCGCCCTGAGAGGAGGTCGTCTTAACAGCTATCTCGCCCTTGTTGAAATAAGCGAGCCCATTTTTTGACCATGGTATACGAAGGCCCAAATTTCTGAAGAGTCATTGACATGTCTTCGAAAATTTCACGAGGTACTTTATCACGGTGCGGTACTCAAAATTGTGAGAACTTCCGATTTCGGCTGACATCGTGATGTTTATCGTAAAACAAATAATAACAAAATGGGAGTATTATTAAAACGAAGTGATATTTATACTACTAAAGAGTACCACAGTTAGTGCTATCACTAATGGGAAAAAGACTCGTTGTTGAGTATCTCAGGCCTTGAACTTATCAGCCGCCCCTCATAGATTAGGTTAGGTTGTTGCGACAGCTGCACATCAGAAAAACATGCCGTCTCACTCAAATCTAAATTATGGTCTCCGTTGTGGGATGGATAGTAAAACCGTACATGTAAATGGAGAGGGAAGTGCGAGTTATTTGCCTCAACTTAGTTTATTTGAAGCCTGCCTAAACCACCTCGAATCCGGAATGAATTTTAGAATAGTTTTTGGTGGCTTAGCTGACAGTAGTTCTCGTTGAAGAAGAATTCTCTAAGGGCCGTCATTCTGCTTCTGCTGAGGCTTGGGTATTTGTAGATAAAGTGCGCCGTACCCTCTTTCGAATCCACGTCGCCACATCACATAACAGCCTGTTAAGATACATATTAGATTCTCAAGTGCGGTTTGCTTAGAGTGAGGAGGTCTTCTGTTTCCTTTTTGTTGTGTTGTAGACATCCTTATGATGCGGCATAATTTGGGTGACTTCCATTTCTCATCGGCCATCTTAAGGAAGTCCATACATTTTATAAATTCCACTGGGATGAGAACTGATTTATCTATCATTGTTTGGTCAAGTTCAGAACCTATTCTATATTCAGAACCTATTCCCTATGACCCGGGATCCAACAGAACGTGATATTATGTTGTGAGCTGAGAATATTTAGCTAACTGGTACATATATGTATATCTGTTTCTTTTCGCAGAGATATTAGTGTGAATTCGAGACTTCAGTGATAGCTAAGACTTCCACTTGGAACATACTGCCGTGGTTTGGAAGTTTGATTGATCGAGCGATGGCGGGTTTATCCGAGAATATTATCGAACCAACTTGCTCTGTCATTTTAGAACCGTCTATGAAAACAGATGTATTCTGAGGGTTTACTACTCTGTTGTTAACCTAGTCGTCTCGTGACGGGCAGGTTATTTGAAACTGCAGGTAGAAATCGTGGTAAAGTGTTGGATTAATCTGTTTTAGATTTTTTTTTTTTTCGTGTCTGGTTATATTCTGATGACCTATTTGACTTTTTATCCATAAATTTGTTTGTTGTATTCGTAGAGCACTTTTCACTACAGTTTCTTTAGTGTGTAGGTCGAGTGATGTTACTGCAAGATCCCGTGAGACTCGTTGTACCAATGTATACATCCAGGGGATGGTGACGGGTTTCGATTCCCATATTTTTGATGCCAATAGTTGTTACTTTTGTTCCTTCTACAGTATATTCTTTCCAGTTTAATTTTTGGTTTGAAAGATAGCCGAGATATTTTGACTTATTCGAAAGTATGGCTTGTACTCCATTTAACCACCGAGGCTCGACTATCGGTAAACGTCTTTTCGTAGCAAATATGACTAACTCAGCTTTACAACCTCCAAGTTCGGATGTGATGCTTCTAGTTCTGAGCATGCAATCCACCCAGTCCGAGAGTAATGGATCTATTTTTTAGAGTTTAGAGATTGTCTTAAAGCACAAGTTTCCACATTGTTAAAGGCCTTTTCCATATCCAGGAAAGCTGCAAGAGCATATTTTTGTAGTAGATTTCTTTTTCTATTATTGTTGTTCAAAGTACAAAGTATAATGAATGTAACACAGTGAGGTCACTACTTGTTTGATATCTAATAATAAATTTATTGAAATTGTTCCGGAGCCCTCAGCATATGAAACACTTTCATGTTTGACCGTGCTTTTTAAGATAAATTGTGTAATTAATTAGTTTTTCCATTACACAGTTTTAAAGGTACTTAAATCAGTTACAAATCTTGTCGAGATATTTTTTATTTAAAATTTATATTTGCAAGATACATAAGATATTAAAATGAGACACCTTGTACTTACTTATTATTGTATCGCCATGAAAGCTCACTTTTCATACTCTATTCAGTATATATTAAGTTTGATACGTAGTTTGTAACATAGAGAAATAACAACGACAGACCCCCAAAGGAATATATATTTGTGATCAGCATCAAAAGTTATGTCGACCTAGCAATGCCCGTCACCACTTTTTGGGCCTTACATTTTAAGCTAGGAACATGAAATTTGGTATATAATCTTTCCGGAATCCCAAGCAGTGCAAGTGTAAACATTTTTAAAATCCGCAGACAGACACGCCCACTTTTTAAGAAAATATCATCATTCTCAAACTGAAAAATATTTAGTTCATATATTATACACGACCACGCCACTTCTTGGGTGCATTTTCTTAAAAAAAAAAAAAAACATAAATTGCTTTTCCAATGGTGATGATTAAGTCCTATTATGAATATCTCATCAGAATCCGTGAACTTCGATTACAAATTTTGGGAGCCACGCCGATTTTAAGGATTTTTTTTTTTTATAAATCGCTGAAATATTTTCGGTATAAAAAGATAGCATTGCATCTGTTTCAAAATTTAGTAACGCCACGTTTACTTTATTAGGGGTGAGTAAGAAGATGGGGAATAGGATATCATACAATCCGTACTAGATGTATTGTAACTTTCCTGCATATTTATTTTAGTCAAATAGAGGTTTTAATAAATATATGTCGAATACTCTGGCGTATGTGAAACATTTCATTATATTTTTATGTTCCTCGCTTATGCTTCCAACTCTTTGATATTATCCATGTTACATTTGTTCAACGCAGTTTCATACATATGTAAGCATCCTACCTAACAAGCTTCCACATGACTGTGGAAGCGATTGCATACACATTCCATTATTATTGTTTCCATTGTCTGATTGTTGCGGCTGACTTCAAGTTGACTAAAACTGTTGCTCTTGCGGTTGGTTGGATGTGGCAACGAGATATACAATCTGTGTTTGCGGTAAACTTTCCTCTTCATATAAACAGAAACGCTTGTTGCAATTGTTCATGTATACGGTTAGCATTTCCTTCTAAGAGTAACTCAAGGTAAAGCCTTAATTGGAAAATAAAACTCTACCAAAGCACAAACTCTGCGTTTTGTGAGCACTTTCTGGGCCATCTGGTATTGTGATGCTGGCCAGCATTGTTAGCTGGAGTGAAACTACAATGACTGGTTGTTTGCTGTCTGTTGGGAAAATTGGTATGACAGGAATACCTCCATTGTCATGGTTTTACTGGGGCAGAATATTTGAGAGCCAGTTCGTTGTCACTTTCGTCGTACGAAGTATACGCTGTTGATAGGATTTCAATCAAATGCATTTTAAGGATTTGTTTGTGCAGAAAATGAGTCTTATGAATTGAACCGTGTTATTGGTTATTTTTAACTTGCCGTACTAGAATGGTATAAAACGACACACTAATGGATTCAACAAGGTGTCTGTCTGTCTGTCAGAATGTTACACTAATATAACTTTCGAACCATTAGAAACAGAAAGCTGACATTTTGCCTAAAAATAGTATGTGGTGAACTAAAAAGAAAATTGTAAAAAAAATATATATTTTGGAGTTACTTTTGTGGGCATACCTCAGAAAAATATAATATTTTTTCAACCCAGCCAGAGTTCGAATGTACTGTTAAAAGAATATATTTTTAGTGTTCCGTAAAAGAATGGTATGAAATTAAACACTAATGGATTCAACACGGTGCCGTATGTCTATCATACTCTTGTAATTTTTGAACCATTTAATAGAATATCCAACCGCAGCACCAGTAAGAAAACGGCGTCTGTTAAAGTTGAAAAATGAAAAAAAAAAAAAAAAACACAAATATTGAGGTACAAATTCCCGCGAAAGTTTAATAATTGAAGACCAAATATTCCATTTTGATGTCACAAACAACGTAGCATCTGACAAAGAAGGTGGTACGATATTTCTACAGCACATACTTGTAAGTGAAGTTTCATTTGAAGACTTTTGCGACGTCGTATTTAGTTGCAATGTCGTCAGCTCTTTAACTAAGAAAGCGGTTCTAGTTTAAACAATTTTTATTTATCAATTATTTCTTATAATGGATAAGTAACGAATTACTTTTTGATGATTTTTTTGAGTATGTAAATCAGTAAAATATTTATATATGGAGCAATTCGATAAGTTCATACTCATTATAGAG
Source organism: Pocota personata (assembly GCA_963082735.1). NCBI lineage: Eukaryota > Metazoa > Arthropoda > Insecta > Diptera > Syrphidae > Pocota > Pocota personata. The sequence continues at coordinate 200,587,334 of OY720429.1, read as the reverse complement.
CTGTTGGAGGATATTTATACAGAATAAGAAAGGAAATAAATAATCTCATTACATGCTGTTTCGTGAATGAATATACCAGAACAGTTATCGAAATAACGACCAAAACTATATATTATACATTATACTTTTCTACATAAATAACAATAATTGTTTGAATGACTTTACAGGATTGTACGATTTTTTGTTGGAATTTGAGTCATATAATATTATGGTAGTGGGTATTTGCAATGCAATAATAGAAATGACACAATTATTGCAGCTAAAAGCGGAGAACTACGTTTATTAATAACATCAGTCAATCGAAAGATGTAAAAATCGACAGCAAGAGGAAATAAATTAAGGAAATTTGCGAATGAGTGGGATGTACGGTTTTAACAATTCGCTACTGCCTAGTTCATGGCAAATAGCAAATTTCCATTGTATGCTGTTTTAAATCTGGGGTCACTACCAGACTACCGTCTCAAGCGATGCGATTTCCACCTAAACTGCAGTGGAGAGAGAGATTATTACGAAGCTACAAAATTAATTTGAATCGTCTCATCAGCTTAGTTGTACTAGTCGAATTTCAATCCATTCATGAAGCAGTCGCCTTAATCACCTGTATCTCAGAAGCTGCAAGGCTTCAATCAACGGTAAGTCTATGAAACTAATAAAGAAGTAGCCATGGTACTATTCAGAATGTGACTTATGACTAGCATGAAATACCTGCACTATTTCAGCAAAAAACCTATGCAAGCCGAAATAAAGAAAATACCTGCAGTAGCACTAACAAGAGTACGAAATAGCGGTTCCTTCTGGAAGTTAATCCAAAATTAAAATGGTGCAACATTCCCTCGGGATTCTCTTTCGTTGGCAGATTATTTTGAAAAGCTTTCATATATACCATGTTGCTCGAACCTACTGAAATATGCACTACCATACGTGGAAAATATCCTCTAGAAAGGCTGATAAGTACTGAGCATGTCAGCAGAGTAATACACCATTGCAGCTTAAAAAAGCTCCAAGGGAAGACCTTTTATCTTATGAATTCTTTGAGTATTCTACACCGCAATTGCTGGAGAGATTGATAGAAATGTACAACTTAATATTAAACGTGGGTAAAACAGCAAAAAGTTTCCAAAGAAGTGAAGTTTTCCCCTTATTTAAAAAAGGGAACATGAATGAACCAAACAATTACATAGGTACATATACGTATCCTTCATAAAAACTATAATGAAAATTTTCACTGGAATCATTCTACAACGTCTAATAAACTGGATATAAAAAAAATAATCTAATCTGTGTTTAGAAAAAATTACTCAACGTCTTCACTTTAACAAGCCTCGCTGGGACATAATTAGATGAAGACTAGAAACTGTATGTATTCTTCATTTTAGGGCAGCATTTCATTCCATTGACAGGGCTGCCGTTTTTTATAAGGTAAGCAACCTAAGTATTTCGTCTAAAATGCTAAAGATTATAAAAAATCTATAGGAGAAAAATAGGAATGGATATAAAATTGCAGATCGGTTTAAATTGAAAATGGGAATGGAGCAAGGTTGTGATAAAGAAGTTACAGCAATACTGCGGTTTGTGGAACCTAAGAGTAAGTACTAACAAATCAGAAACGATTTTGGATGGTTCTCATGAAAAAATAAATGAACTTGACAAAATGAAGAGCTGGAGAAAGTAACGGAGTACAAGTACCTTGGCGTCCTGATCATACACCGTCTTTCATTTAGAAAACATATACCAGAAAAACTTAAAAAAACGAAAATAGTTATAAATAGTAATGCCATATACAACTAGGTAAAAAAAACGTTGAGTGAAAAATATAAACTGTTTTGAGCTATAGTGAGGTCGGCTATGTGCTTTGCGGCTCCAGTTTGGGGAATCTACCAGTATAAATGAGTGGAAAAACTGTTAAGGTATTTTATAAAGAAAATATTCTGGTTACCAGCAAATACGCATTTATTGTTCACTTTAAGGATGAACTTTAATTATGTGATGAACGTAATGGATCTTCCAAATAATCGATTGCCCAGAAATATGGCAGCTTAACTTTTGGATCAAAAACTGTAGTTTTTTAGCGAATGGATGAGACTTAATCGCGATCATAACATTTCGCTACTGGACCAAAATGGAAAAGTTCATTACAGCTACTGTTAGTTCAAATCGAAAAATTCATCCTCATTCATGAGGAGTTTGTAGAAAAAGGCCAACAAAGTGAAACAAGAAACATACGAGTATATCGAGCCTTCCAATACAGTTTAGAAAAAAACAACCAGAAGAGGAGAACTTATATACCCCAACTACATGCCGTATAGGATGGAAGGGAATGCGGAGTGCTCGCTTTGAAACATGTGGGCGAGAGAGGATGTACATCGCTTTACTAAAACTTAAACTGTCCGATGCGAAACAAATTAAGAAATCATAGATATACTTAATTGAAGTGATTGGACTCTTCTGGCTATTTATTTACAATCTGATTCAAAATATCGACCTCAATAAGATTGTACTCAGAGGAAAAAAAAAATCACTTATCTGGCTGACGGCAAAAACCAATGTCATAACTCTAAAGTTGTATTGTTGAAATTGTAATTTAAATTTAAAAAAAGTGCGCACAATCACTGAGCGGGAGATTCAAGGTTCGAATCCAGGAAAACACAAAAAAAAAGTTTTCCCACAGTCCCACCTCTCGCTAAACTCTGACATACATCCGAAAGTAAAATTGTCTTGCCCTTCGGAAACGACATAAAACTACAGGTCTCAATCCATCATGCGGCGTACAAAACGCGTGGCTGCGAGATTCTAGGACTGGTCTTGTAGAGTCTGTTACCGCCAAAATTTTTATTTATTACTACTACTAGAGAACTGAAATTTTGTTCAAATTTATTTATTTATTCTGGACCGAAATTGTAAAAATTTGTTTGTGGTTAATCTTTTCGGCGCATAATGTAAGGGACGCTGCGAAATCACGCTGCGGGAAATAAGGCAAACAAAAAAAAAAAAAAAATTAAATAAGGCCCCAAAATTATACTCGCGGTGTTATAGCAATAAAAAATATGACATATTTTGGGTGTAATTTCATTTTTTTGGCCATTATTTAATTTTTAGAATTTGGGTGCTATTTCATTATGAAATAAGACCCGAAAGTTTAATAAATTAATTAAACAGTACTTGGATGGCGCTAAAGAAAAAAAACTATGGACTTCTCTTCGACTCATACACCAGACAGCCTTCGGCCTCACATGTAGGTTTTCGGCGTATAGGTAATTTCATTTATTTTTGGGGCCTTATTTCCATTTTAGAATTGGGACGCAATTTAATTATGAAAAATTACTCCAATTTTATTTCCTGGGGCCTAATTTCGAGGCCCCACCACAATGTAACCCAAGAAACATTTCTATACCTCACCATATATGTATATATGTAACATATCAGAGGCTATGTACGAGGCCCGTTTCACATGTGATAATTTTTTTTTGATAAAGTTTGTTGAATAAAAACTTTAAAAACTAAAGCAAAAGCATAATCGCGAAAAATTTGAGAACATTTTTAAACTTTTAAAGTTATGAGGAGGACTCTCTATGATGGGATGTTAGTTCTACGGTGTTCTTGCAGTATCTTTGACCTGTTAAGATCTAGGGTTGGCCTTATTAGTTCAGCAGTGTTGCAGTGAGTATGATGTGCTCACCTATGGTTCACTTTTTTCACTGCATCAGAGTGAGTCAGGTACATGACAGATGACATTTTTGCGTTGACATTTTCTCTACGTTGCTATTTGTACGGAGTGAAACTTGTCTAAATATAATATCTAACACATGAAATATGTTTTCATAATATGTAATAAGTACGTATACCACAAGCATAATATTTAGATACAATATGCGGCACAATCGCGATTGTGCTCAAACTTTGTAGCTGCTTTAAAGTTTTCGGAAGTTACTTCAAGTTTTTGCCTATCAAGGGTTTCATGCAAAATAGTGCCTAATACTTTTCAATGATAGATTTTTTTTTTGAGTATTACGAACGGATCCCGGGATCTCGTATATCTAAACTTTTCGAGAGCATCATGCATGATACAATGTCTTTTCACTGCAAGCCAATACTCTCCACAAAGCAACAAGAATTCCTTAAGAATAGGTCAATAACTACCAACTTAGCCGAATTCATATCTTGTATAGATTTCAGTAAGGCTTTTTACAAAATTCCTCACCAAGTTATTTTTTTCAAATTAAAAAAATACCTTGAATTCCAACATCGGTTTAGTGGACAGCCAATACAAAGTAGTTCGTTTTAGAACTCCAGTATCAGACTCTATCATAGCAACCTCGGCGGTCCCTCAAGGCAGCCATCTTGGACCATTGATCTTCATTCTTATAATAAATGATGTCGAACGTATCATTCGGAGCTCCGATCTTCTGGTCTACGCCGATGGTATGAAAATCTTTAGATGTACGAGTATATCATATCCCGCTGATTCCCGCCTTCTGTAGGATGATCTAAATAGTTTCATCATCTGGTGTAATAAAAATTTCTTAGAGTCTAATTCCAATAAATTTCAATCCACTAATTATTCCCGTAAACGTGTAACACCACCTGATATGGTCTACTTCATTCGTGATGAGCCTGTACTCTCAGTCACATCAGCATGCGATTGGGGTGTCATCTGCGATAGTGAGCTTAACTTTCGATCACACATCGACAATGTCATAATTAGAGCCAATTCATCAATGGGCTTTGTTAAACGGTGGTCAAAAGAATTCTCTGACGCGACAAAATCCTTCTTCATCTTCGTTAGGGGTCTAACGAAGATGAAGAAGGATTTTGTCGTGTCTCAAATATGTCAGCCAAGTATGGTCACCTCATTATGTTTCCCATACCATAGGAATTGAAGCTGTGTAGCATTTTGCCTTACGCTTGCTGTATTGGGCTGATTACTCCAAACTGCCACCCTATGAGAATCCTCTTAGACTGATTAATCTTCAGGCATTGGAAAAACGACGTGATGTTGCCGACATATTTTCATCCATCAGCTATTATCTGGTAACATTGACTGTAACGCCCTGCTTCACACGATTTCTCTCAGTATTAATCCGCGCAACCTTAGGTCTGTAACCCTATTCCGTATATCTCCTCTTTGCACTAACTATAGTTACAATGAACCAATGTCAAGGATGCTGCGTAAATCAAATGATGCGACACACACTTTTGACTTTAATAGCAGTGAAAGTACACTCCGTAATGCTCTACTCCACTGTGATCATTCCTGACCCCCAATCATCTCTCTTTTTCACTAGCCAGTTTAGTTTAATTATACAACTATTTAGGTTTAAGTATTTCAAATGCTTATATTAGGCTTTAAATAAATAAATATATAAATATCCACCATAACTCGGATATCGAATTTGATTAAAATCGTTGGAGCCGTTTTCGAGAAAATCGATTTCCTCAAACTCGTACAGTAATTTTGGTATTGAATTTCTACTCTAATTGTGACTCTATTGATAATAGATATGGTATATGAAGAAAATCCGTTCAGCCGAATAAACTGCAGTCGACCATATGTACATACAGACAGACAAAATTCAAATTTGGGTTTCTCTATTAGAGTAATGTCAAGTTTGATCAAAATCTAGAGACCGAACATTTTCAGGAAACCAATACTTGCCCTTATAGGTGAAAGTAACAAACTTGAATTTATGCCCTTCACTACCATTTGGATCTGATGCACTGAACGACCAGAGTATAAGTTGAAAGTCTTAGAATTCATCTCAGATGTCTAATGTAGTAATGACATACCTTTAACTTAAAGTTGAAGTTGAATAGATATGTTCATTAGTGCAATGATGCATTAATAATTTCTGAGTAATTATCTACGATACAACAAATCGTTGAATAGAATTACTTTCAATTTGTCTACCCGAATGGAAACTATTAACAGACCTGAATAAAGCTACGAATAATAGGTACATAAACATGGTAAAAATCCATTTTGTTCCTATCCCCAGAATGATTCAATAAATTCACAATAATTGAAAGCAATTTCACGAGTCTTACTTCCGTAAGGGATATTATTTTGAAAAGAGTAACAGCAACAGGTTACTTGCAAAGTTAAGCTATTGTATTCGGTGTAGTGAAAAGTTTTAAAATTTATCGATGTCGATATTTTAAAGTTCATTGAATAACCGTTGTGAAATGAACAGAGGAAACGAGGAAATATGTTAGCCTAAGCCGCCAGCAGACAATATGGGTGTTATTCTTTGTATTCAGGGATGAATGTGTTCGTTCGTTTTTTATCCATATTGAGTAAAATTATATGCGGTATAAAACTAAATAATGTAGTGCATTTGATAATTGTTTACAAAGAATCATGTTATGGTTTTATTGTATACACAATGAAATTACCATACTGAATTTGAAGTGCAATTGGATTGAAGATAAGTACGCAAGGAAAGCTATTAGAGTATATTGGACTTACAAAATCGTGCAGAAGAAAGTACTGGATGCTGATTGGTATTTCTTAAGGGTATCTATGGGTTAGTAGTTATTCTTCGTTCCTAGTTAGTGTCATTATATTGGTATATTGTGCCATGACATTTTTTAGTACTCACAATTGTTCCACAAAAAGATGGAATCGTTCAGCCAATGGTTTCGACATGGTCTAGTTGTTTCTATATGAGTGCTCAAGTTATTTGATAGCTCGTCCACCCTACAGAATTTCATGGCAACCCATAATTAGAGAAAACGTACTTGACAGGTTGCTAGGGTTTTGAGTTTTTACTTTTTATTTGAAAATTTAAAGTTGGTGTTTGGGTTTGCAACTAACTACAGGGCCGCTTGACGACCCGAAAGAATATAAATACATATCTTTACTCCATGTACGAGCGAAGACCAATTATTTAGTCACAAATTGTTTCCGGTGGATTGCGTGATTTAGCGATTAGCAGTCCGATTTCGCATCATGAGGGTGACGTTTCATAGGGTGATGAAAGGAGCTAATGACATCTTCAAGCAGAAGAGAAGGGAAGAACACCATCTAAGGAAGATGAAGAGGGAATGTGAAAAACACGAGACGGAGTCAATGAAGAGGTTTTATAGCAAGAACTGTGTTCGAAAATTTTACCAGAAAGTAGAAAGAGTCAAGGTTACAAAGTCCGAACGGAAGACTATAGGGATGAAGAAGGAAATCTACTAGCAGAGTCACAGTCGGTAAGACTGCTAAACAGCGGTGATGATCAAAACTCCGCTGTCAGACAGAATGCTCCATTCAATCGGGACGAAGACGATCAACAATTCCGTCAACCCAACAAGGCTGCTGGAGCCGATGGTCTAGCTGCCGAGCTATTTACAGCATCTGGAAATGATTTGGTACAGAGAATACATCAAATCATCTGTAAGCTATTGCCCGAAAAATGGAACCTCAGCATCCTTTGCCCGATCGTCAAGAAAGATAACGAAGTGATACGTGATAGAGATGAGCTAAGAAGAAAACTTCTAATCTAAACCTGAAACACAAGCTGCTATTTTATTAATGTTCTTTAAATACTTACTTATATAGGGTCTTTCATTAAGGGCTTCCTATCTTTAAATTTAAATAAAACAAAGTGTATGTGAGATATCGTCGAAATTTTTTATTCGTTTGACAGGCCTATCGATGCCATTATGTATGAAATATAACATTGTTAAAATATCTGCCGCGGCTTCTCTGGGTGGCGCGCATCCAAAATGTCCAATTTTCCATGACTCTGGCGCATAAATCAGGCTGAATTTGACCGATGGCATGGGTTATATTGGCTTTGAGGGCCGCTGTGGTTTGTGGCTTATTCGCATAGATCTGCAACTTCAGAAAACCCCACAAGAAAAATTCTAACGGGGTCAAATCGCACGATCTCGGTGGCCAGTTCACATCATCTCCACGTGAGATGACCATGCCCTCGAATTGCTCTTGCAGAATTTCCGTCCTGTTGAAACCACATGCCGTTGGTGTCCATATGATCCAATTCAGGCCAAAAGAAGTTGGTAATCATCAACCTATAGCGCTCGCCGTTGACGGTGATGGCCTGGCCAACGTCGTTTTCAAAGAAATATGGACCGATGACGCCGCCAGCCCAAAATCCACACCAAACAGTGACTTTTTCGGGATGCATTGGACGCTCTTGGATCTCATGTAGTTTGGCGTCGTCCCAAAGTCGACAATGTTGTTTGTTGACGTACTCATTCATCTAGAAATGGGTCTCATCGCTGAAGATGATTTTTCGATGAAAATTAGGGTCAGTTTCCAACTGCTCTAGAGCCCATTCAGCGAACACACGTCGTTGTCTATGGTCGTTTACCTTCAGCTCCTGGGTCAGTTGAATTTTGTGCGGGTGCAGGTCCAAGTCACGATGCAAAATTCGACAAGTTGTGGTCTGCGAAAGGTCGAGTTCTTATGAGCGACGCGAAATCGACTGCCTCGGATTTTCCTGCACATTCTCACGGACGATGTTTTCGGCAGATCTTGCGTTTCGTCGACGTACGAGTGTTGGTTGATCGTTTACTGGACCAGTGGACTCAAATTTATCCACCACACTGCGAATAGTCCTCTCGGAAGGACGGTTATGGCGACCGTAAAATTTGCGAAATGTTGCCGGAACAGAACACCCATTTTGATAAAATAATTTTATTATTTGCACGTGTTGTTGAACGCTATTTCTATCCATCGTGATATGGCAAAACAGACTGAATAAATGACAGCCAATTTGACAGATGTAGCTTCAACAATGTGGCCGCTATCAACTGTCAAAGTTAGGAAGCCCCTATTGGAAGACCCTGTATATACATATATGAACTATAAGATTGTCAATCTATGGCAGACATTGCTTAAATTGTACTATATTTTATAAAGACTGTAAAACTTTGTTATTGGAAAATAAAGTATATTTATTTATCTATCTATCTATCTATCTAGAGACGAGCTATATAGAGCCATGACTAGTTTTGGCATCCCTGTCAAATTCGTCTGTGCAAGATGACAATGCAGAATCCATTAAGGTCGGTAACTACATTACCGGGTTTCAGTCAGAAAAAGACTCCGACAAGGTGACTCGCTGTCATGTGATTTCTTAACATCATGCTTGAACGCATTGTACAAAATTCTTAAACTAACATCAAGAGTACGACCATTCAAAAGTCTGTGCAACTACTCTCGCATACCGACGACATTGATATAATTGAAAGAACACAGCGAGTTGTAAATGCTGCTTTCGCTCCTCTGTAAATTCAAAAAATAGCACCAGCGTAGAATCTCTTTTGCCAATCACTGTTTCTTTGGGCTTCATCTCCCAGTCATGCTATACGGAGCAGAAGCATGGATGTTATTCAAGGCAGATGAAAACATTCTTGGTTGTTATTCGGGCGAACTTACGTCCCGTTTATATCGACGGGGAATGTAAACTAGCATATCTTCATTTACAAGCACATCCTGCTGGATCCTAGAACTCATGTATCGAAATAGAATATAGTCCGAATCCATCGCCTCAGATGGCGATGGACTATGGTCCTTTGAGTCCAAATTTGGTCCCTATTTTTACACTTGGTTACTTGGTGCCTTCTTTCTGTATTTGGTCCCTTTTTTCAAGAAATAAAAAAAAGAAGAAAAACACGAGATCTAAAAAAAAAAAATATGGCAGACTTATTTTTGGTATTTTAGCAACGTTTTCAGCTTTATAATTTGTTGGTACCTTTTTACAGAGTTTGGTCCCTTTTTTTTCTAATTTTGGTAGCAAATTTTTTTTCCAAGTGGCAACCGTGAGTATATTTATTGCGAATGGACATCAACGCTCCGGTCCTGAAAGTCTCCCAATCTATCTCGGAGACGACGAGGTAATGGAAGACATCACCTAAGTTGGCGTACGCAAATGGAAAGTAGATTTAAACCAACTTCGTGTACAAAACTGAAGGCTAGCCAAGATCGAGCTGGCTAGTTAGTTGAGGCCCAAGTTCACCCCGGACTGTAGAGCCATTTAAAGTAAGCAAGTAAAGCAAGTGCAGTGCTGACTAGCTGACAATTCCTAACTGGAACTACCGGTTGCATCTCTCAAAATGAAAATAATGTGTTTAAAATGTCCTTAATGGCATAATTTTAAAACATTGTCCATTAGTATGGTTTCTACAAGTTTTCCATTGCATATTCTTTCCAACGTTTAGCTAAAGTTTCTAATTTGTGCGCGTCAAAGAGGATATGAATACTTTTACACTATTACAGGACACGGGCGTTGTGAAGAAGAGAGAGAGAGAGAGAGAAAGACAGATTTAGTGTAGCGGTTTGAAACTCAGATGATATTAAATTTCTGTAAACATCAAGGGTATCGTCCAGATAACTTGTTTGTTTTCCTTTTGTCGTTGCTCATGATTCACAGTATTTTTTCCGTCCACCTGATGTCATCATCACGATCAAGTTGCACTTTCAGCCATATTACCACTCTACTGCCAGTGTTATGCCTTCGCAGTAGAGTTGACTTAGCTTTCGCAATTGATAGACTTTTTTATTTATTTCATGCGAAATAAATAGATGATTCTTGACATCAGGATTGGAACCGTGAACCAACAGCGTGACAAGCGATGATGCTACCACTACACCAAGGTCTGCATCTTTCACAGTACTAGCTTATCGTTTTGTATGAAGCTAATGAATATATTATTTAAACGGTTTTTGCTCTTAGCGTGGTAAGATCGTTTTCCCTCAACACTACGTCACTTAGCCTAAAAGTTGTTAAATAGGTGTACTTGGAATGCATGTGTCTCATCTGTGATTTGGCATAGTTGCCTTATCGGTTGTAAATCTTTTAGGTTCTATATCGCTCTGATAAGGTATAATCAGGCTTCTGACATACGAGTACGACTTTAGGTTTAGATAGATTACGCTTGAGCGACGTTAAGGACTCTTATTTTTTTGAATCTAGTGCGATATAGGGTATCTATTTTTTCAGTCATCATCAGTGAACATGCTTTCATGTGATCATATTTTGACTATAATTTGAAATATAAATACATATGTTCCCTATACTATTTGAATAGCTTTCTTGTCACTGAGCTTCAATTTTCTTTCAGTCCTCACATCACAACCTTTGGGCTGTATTTATAGGCTTCTAGAACCATTGCTTGAACGCCTCACATTCCCTTTATTCGTTATCGCTCTCAGAAGATCTCTGTTTGTTTTCTTTTATTAGTCTAAGCTCTTCAATTAGCTCGCGTCTTGTTTTGTAGCGATTAGTGTGCAGGCAAGTTTTTCACAGCATCTACTTGGCCAATTCTTCATTCAAACATTGGCTTCGACTTGATTTAAAGCAGAAGATACCATTGGTATTAAGTAGGATGACCAACTGAATCATTTGCTGGGAGGTGGTTTAAAGATTATTGTAGGTATTTCAGCGATTTCAGGTAAAAGAGTTGTGCAACTGTGGTATCAGAATAACCACTGGACTTCTTGTACTCCTAATTGAGCTTCTTAAAAGATCTAAAGAAGCAAGTGCAACCCTTCCCTTAGTAATTTTTATGAACAAAGGTTGGTTGATGAGTGTAGTTATACATTTTTGCTTTAAGTATTTCAAGTCCAAATGCAAAGTTATTACAGCTGCAGGTTAGTTTAAAAATCTAATAAAAGTAAGACTGTGATTTATTTCTTGAACAAAAATTAACTTATATTAGTCTGTGAATGAAGAAAATCTACGTCAACCAACAAACTTACCCTAGACTAAATCTTTTTATAATATGGGCTTAATTTTTAAGAAATTTATAGAAGGCTTCTGATGACTTTTGTAGACTATCCCAATCTCTCAGGTTTAGCATTTTATCGGCCTAAATTTTGCTCATTTCATGCATCTTCTATAGATACAATCAGTTTAAATGCCTTAAATCATTAGTATTCATATCACTGGATAAAATTAGCTATGTTGAAAAACATTTTTGTTTTTAACTCGTCGCTATCATCATCAGAAATTCCACCTTTCCGATGTAAATAATTAGCAGAGTAAACATTTCTTTTCCTATTTCATTTGCTATTCTGTATTTCGCTCTTTTCCCCTTCTCCTATCATGACTTTCCTATAAAAAGATGCAATCCTACAACTACGACGACGTCGGCTAATTTAAGCAAATTTCTAGGAACGTAAAATATGCTAATTGTATGGCACGACACTACCGAAGAAGCAATGCAGATAAAAGTTTTTTGCTACACTGCACTAGAGCCATCCGTCTCTCCAACATAGACTAAAACACCTACATTTACAAGCACATCCTGCTGAATCCCAGAACTCATGTATTGGAATGGAATGTAGTCCAATTAAAACTCGAATGGAATGAGGTATTTGGGTATTCAGTCTGTTCGGATATAGATACGACGCATACATTGTACACACCAGTGGATTGTGGATACATATGGTTTCATTGCTGATTATGTTGGTAAACAAGTCGAGAGGAGTTGGGTTTCATAAGACTAGGGGTTAGAGGACGAGCGGAAAAAAAAACCATTGTATGTTCTAGGAATAGAATCATTTTATCCCGTGCTTAGGAGTTTATGTGTTTTGCCAATGTCTGGTGTTCATATGGATTGAGCACATGGGAAATTGTAATTAATCTCGTTTACATCTTGATATGAATACAAATGCTCCAACGAATGACATTGGGGGTTGGGGTGAAAGTCGTGTACATTTTTGTTGATGACAGTAGTGGGAAGAAATAAAAAACTAAGAAAACAACAAAACGTGGTTGAGTCACAAAAATATTCAAATTTATCCTGTTGATACGGATAACCTATTTAAGAATTCATTTAATCTATTTTGTACACTAAGCTGGCTAAACAAAATTTATCCACAAATATTCCAGTAAAATTCACCCAGTCTCCCTATTTACATCTTTCTCATGAAGATCTCTGAATTTACTACGTGTATAAATACACATACATTTCGACTAAAAATATTTTGACTGCATGCGCTGAGTAGTAGCACAATATTGGTGTGGAACAATATTGTTGTCTGAAATGTGGAGACATCATTACACCACTTATCTTAAGATAATATTCGTTAGAGCAATTTGTATCGTTATTCAACCATAAACTGCATTAAATTAAGTGTGAAATTGCAATTTCATCATCAAATTGCAATTATAGCGAAAGTGGGGCAAATGAAGCAATATTCAGTTAATTTCATCTCCGTATGATAAAATTGCATATCGTGGGTAGACAAGCAGGTCACAACCAATAAGATGCATGGAAAATGTACTTATTCAAATGGAACACCTATAGATTCAAGGCTTGTTTGGCACACACTTGTAACTTTCGAACCGCTTGACCAAGATAACTGAAATGTTTGCATAGTATTTCGCGAACCGAAAAGCAATTCCAAAAATAATTTCTGGAGGCGGCTTTGGTGACACTATAATTTTCAAATTAAATTAATTCAGATTTTTATGTATGCCTTCAATAATTGATTATATAATTCAGGATAAATTTACAAAAATCATAAAGCCGTTAAAATTACTGCCGTTTGACATAAAATAATTAGTTTTCTTTTTTTTTATAATCAAACCAATTATAAAGGGTGTTTCAAGTTCAAGGTTGGGGTGAGACAAGCAGGAAATTCACTTAAAAATGAAGTGTTTTATACTTTTCCTCAAAATTTTGTGTAATGAAGTATTGTTTTTGTTTGGGTATGTTAAGCACCAACTTGTAAGCAGAATTTTGAGGACCATAGTCTTCTATATCTCATCATTATTGAAAAAAAAAAACCATAAGAGGAATCGAATTCAATAGAACTCATACTACTTAACTGAACTTATGCTTTAAGTTGAACGTTGCCTACGTACGTAACTATTACAAATTCTCAAGTTTCAAGTTTTGAAAGCAACTGATATTTTAACCCGTAAATCATTTCCATCGAAATATTATCATAATCCTTTATTACTTTAATTTTTTCTCTATAATGGTAAGAGATAAAAGACTATAGTTTTGAAACAAAATTTAAAGTTGGCCGGTAAACAATGATTTTAAATAAATTAGACAACTTAATTTTTGTTTAAAAAAATTGAAGTAAAATCGTCAATTTTTTTGAATTCTAAGGGCTGTTTGCACCACACCTACTTAAAGACATAAATTCCACATAACGATTTAAATTCGTTGCTCGAATGATTATGTCGAACTTAAATTTTCATATGTGGAACTTAATATAGAAATACTTGCACGTAAGCTTTAGGTATCAGTTTGCCTATTAAATATTTGACATTTATTTAAATAAAAAATAGAAATAAGAAATTCAAATTCAGAAATCACAGTGAAGGTTGCGGATCAGAGAGTAAAGTAGCAGTATGAAAGTGTACCAGAAAACGAAACAAACAAGGGTACATGGCGCACTTAGCACTAATTGGGTTCTATTCCGAACCACCACTCTACCTACCTATCTACACGAAGCCAAGAAGGAATTATCCACAAAAAGCTATTAGGACTACTCGAGAAAATTTGGAGAGGAGGTTGTGAAATAGGTGTCATCGGTTGTGGAAAGAAGGCTGGTGGCAATACAGAATGAACATACATACATTCGACTAGAAGCAGAGTGAAAAGAACAATTGAGGCAAGTACATAGCTTTGTATCTTTCTCTGTATTGCTCGGGGTTGACTTTTACAAAAACGAGCGAAATTTGTAAACTGTTGAAATTTAAGTAAAACATATTTCGAAAGTACAACATAGCTAAGTTCATAACAGTTCTATGCTGTTCTTCTAGCTTAAATATAAAACTTAAGTTGTAGTTGTATTCCAAACAATTTAGAACCAATAATTTGCTTAACCTCCTCTAACTTATAAGGGAGTGGAGACAGGCCTCTCCTCTTATACAACTTACATGTTTGTCTCTTGAAACACCCAACATACACATTAAGGAATTAAGTTTAAAAGTTTTCGTTAATTATTTTCTCACGATACGTTGACACTATCAAACTTAACAAACAATTTTAAAATTTTGACGTGAATTTTGAAAGTCTATACTGAAGTAATATCTTCTTGTTGTTCTCAATATCGGATACTTGCCCATAAAATGCGCAGTCTAATCCCTTTCCTCCATGTTCCATAAACTGCATGAAGTAGGTATTTAAGCACGATGTATCTATAGTTTTAATGAAGAAGTTCCCCACTATGCTATGTTCATCATGGAAATATTCCTTATGCTGCAGATTGTGGTATAATCAGCTTTAAATGCACTGATCATCGATCCCTACATTTTACATCCAACTTTGACATAAGTTGGTTGAGAACTCTTTTTCGTATCTCTTTGATCCATTCTAATTAAATTAAGCTCCAACCTACAGCCATTGGCTAATTTCAACCACCCACCATACCAGCTTGTTTACTTAGTCCAGCTTATTTACTAAGCCCTATACTTGTGCCCCGTAAAACAAAATTGCTTCGGAGATGGCATCCAAAATTTTGAATCCTAGAGCATTGATTTAGTCAATTGATCATTAATTGAAAGGATTCATGGGAGTATGTGATCAAATCTATGTCGTCTGCGAAAAGTAAAATTTTAATTAGCAGTCATATGTACTCAATACTATAGGCTGAAAATAAATATTAGTAAGTAAAAGCTCCACGCACATCCTTGTCTCACTCCTGGCTTTTTTTTGAAACCACTCGGACATTTTCTCCCTATTCCACAATATTCGTTGAGTATCTCGATATATGTTACGACTCATTTATATAGGAAGATTGACCCACTGTATCCAATGCTGACTTAAAGTCGACTATAAATGAGTGATACTTTGTATTGCTCCTGGAAAATGACTCCGCGATTTTCCTTAAAACGAAAGCATGGTCAATAGTGAAATAATCCGATCTAGAACCGACTAAGTTAAGTTTACTTTTGAGCTCAGTAGCACTACACTTGTAGAACTCGTATTCTGTCAGATAATGTATTCTGTTCATTACTTCTAAGTTAGTGATGCTTCCGTCCAAGATTTGTTGTTCAAGCAAAGTATTGCATACTGGAAAGTGAATTTTTCGCGCACCGGATTCAGTAGGTCCTTGAATTTCGTTACTAATTTTCAAAATTCCACAACTCTATTATTATATTTTAATTGTCGAGATTCCCCTTAACAGTAGTTTTTTTTCGTTTTCCATTCACATAATGCCTTAAAGTCTCTATTGGTTTCCAGGATTCCATTGGGACGTTCGTGAGTTAGGTTAACGACGATTTTTTAAACACTGCCCTCCCAATATTTAACCCATACACACCATTCGATTTTGACAATACCTATATATCAGAGCAAACATAAAAATCAAAACTCATCAAAATCGGCTCAGCGGTTTTTAGCATGACGTGTGAGAGCATACAAGTAAACAGACGTGGGGATATAAACTGTTTGTTTTGACTTGACATGCGGAAGCAAAATTAGGAGATGTTAAAATAGCACGGAATACCCTAGATTTTTAAAAATTGACGCTGTATTTAAAAGACTAAATAGATATAAACTACTATTATTATTATACAAAGCACGACCGCTGATACAAGGAAACGATAAGTCACTACTATGGCTCATAATAGTTAATGAACTAATTAACATCCTAGGAAAAGAGGGATAACGTGCTATAGCCTATGCAGATCACATCGCGATAGACATAAAGGGAAAGTTTCCTCTTACAATAGTATCTGATACAATCAAAGAAAAAAGTAGGTTTCTTAATTAAAGGCGCAAAGACCAAACTTGTTTTGTTACAAGATACTACGTATCATAGCTCTAAAGCTTAATGGCACGGAATAATTTGAATGATACTGCTATAGATATATACACAGATACGTTTATATCTAAAATAGCGTATGGTACGGGGACAGGAGTCTTCTCAAGTCCACCTGATTTGCATTACCAGACGACTGCCAGATAGCTGTAGTGCATTTTAGGCAGAAATTAAGGCAGTCCGAGAAACCGCCGGCTTGGGCTTCAATCAACGTGGTAGAGGGTAGCGCTCTGCACATAGATAGCCAGGCAGCGATAAAAGTCTTGGAATCACCGACAATACGATTCAAGTTAGTAAAGCAATGCTGCATGCCTTTAAATGAGTTCTTAGGCCGATGCAACGTTTGCTGAGTTCCAGGACACAGGACAGGTTAGAACCTTTCTGAGAATAGAGAGGAATCGTCTGTCCTATAGATTTAATAAAATTCCGCCTTGATAATGAAGCCAGAAGAATGGCAACTTTCTTGATAGGTAGGTAGGCATACAATGGGTGTCTGCTCCAATGATTTTTATAGAAGCTGTAGAGGCGAAGAACAGGATTAATCAGTAACTCACCTTGTATGCACATGTACTTCCCTATCAATGATGAGAGGGAATACCCTCGGGGAGAACTTCCATGAAGATCTCAGCTAGTTACCAAGGTTCGATATCTACAAAATAAAGACTTTTGTCTCTGCCTAACCTGACCTAACCTTACCTAACCGCTGATTTAGTCCGAAGTATTATTTTACTGACACCAGGAAATATGATATAGTGAAACAATATATCCCTTGCAAAAGTGATAGGTACCCATTCTTCACTACATGGGGTGAGAGTAGTACAAAGAGGCTATGTCAAAAGGTTTATTTCTTCATTTATCTTTAGTATTCATTAATTCCGCTCGACAATCACTATCATATGCACTATTTAGCTATCTTAATCCAATTTAGCAAAATCAAGGAGAATACAAATTGAAATGCCTACAGTCATAGGTTAATGGTCATATCGTAGTATTAAATAAGCCTTCCTCATAAAACTAAATGGCACAGAGTTGTCGCAGATATTTTCTTTTATCTGACACATATCAAAAGTCCGGTGGGACAAATTACCAGGAAACGCGTTATAGCGTGTAGGTCATAAATCTCCTTTTCATGGACGTCCTTATATCCGGGAAGAGATAAACCTCTACTACAATCAACTTACCTATAAATAAGCTCCTAGCTCTGATTTTATTGCAGTCTTCTTCCAATAAAATTCCCAAGCGTAAAAGTAAAAAATCAAATCGCACAACGGATTTACCTTTCGAAAACGAGTCCTCCGCCGAGCAGTTGTTATGTAAATCCTCTGGCGAAATTGGCCGAAAAGAAGAAACATTTCACATGCAAACAAGATAAACCTTTTGTTGGTTGTAAAAATAAATATTTTCCCTCGGCACGTGTAAACAACAGCATTCATATGTACGTGGAATACAAGTATAAAGCGGACAAGGAGTCTGCCAATGCCCGTGGCTTGAAGCTACAATTCGTCCGAATGTAGACACAGGAATGCATTAAATCCAGTGCGGCGATGGAAAATATAGCCCCCTCGTTTGCCATCTCGTTTTAAACCGAACAAAATTGCAAATAGTTTATGGCGCACATAAAGATTGGCAGTGAAAAATCGCGTAAAACACACGCGATTTCCATTCAAGTGGAAATCAGAATGGAAATGTTACACGCTAGCTGAAAGTAAAAGATATGGATGCATATAAAATTCGAGAACTCACCTGTTTGCAAATGGGTGGGATGGTATCCAAAAAGCATTGCCAAGCATACCATAATATCTGTATATTATTGTACGAATCTAAAGACAAGTAACAATCCATTCGGTACTGATCGCACAATACAAGGGTATATTTTAGGGTTTCGGTATTTCATAGCAACAAAAAGTAATAATGGAACCCTTAAAGTGTGAGTCAGTTGATTGTCCGTCTATCTGTCTGTCAGTCTTATAACTTTCAAACCGTTAGCCATAGAAGGATCAAATTCGGACCAGAGTTGAGTTTTCCTTAACCGCAGACAGATCTAATATAAAATTTAGGAAAAGTTCAAAAACAGAAACTAATTTTGAAGTTAGAGTAAAAGTAAAAGTTTTTTACAAATACAGAATGGATGTCAAATGCAAAGTGATGATGCGCTTTATCAGGTTTCGAGGGAAGTCCCTAAAATTGTCAGGAAACTGTCCGAAACTTTGTGAAAATATGTCACCTTTCAAAAATTACAGAAAAACTATTTTCATTTTGATATATATGTAGGTTTTTGAAAAATTTGTACAAATGTGAGTGAGAGACCAAATGGCACCTGCCGTCCACCATCTTGTTTTTCTCGAATATCCGAATATTCTATTTGTAATAATTGGGCGGATCGTTTGGTACTCTTTTTTATAAAAATCACCCCAGCCGTTTAGGTAATAGGAAACAAAATATTCACACATAATTACAATAGCACATGCATCAAAGTAAAATACACTCCGTCTCACTTGATTACGAACAGGCAGTTTTTTGTTTTAATTTTACGATATTTTTCAAACCCTTCGCTAATCTGGGAAAAACCAATTGCACAAGGAATGAAGGTCATAAAATTTACCACTTGATTACTCACTTGATTACGAACAGTAGCTAAATCTACCTGTTACCATGTTTTAAATCAAATAAAAGGATACTTAGAGTATTAGGGAGCTTAGTTCAAGAAATAGCTTCATACAATCCACAACTATGGATAAAGGAAAGACATTAACCAAGGAGGAAATAGGCCAAATCGAGCTTACCGGGAACAAGGAAAATCCATCCGTTTCATAGCCAGCAAGATTGGAAGAGGCGCCACTGTTGTACACAGCTTTATTAAGGACCCGGAGAAGTATGGAAAAAACCGCAAAGGAAGAGTCAGCAAAGCAACAACTTGTCAGGATCTACGTAAGTAAAATTAAGGCAGAAACTGGAGTTACAGCTAGCAGATCGACTATTCATCTCGTGATACAGAAGGCCAGTCATATTCGCCATGAAAAAATGAAGAACGTAAAATCCACCGGCTTGATTTTGCAACAAGTCACATCAGGTGGAATCGAGCGTGGCATACCGTCGTCTTTTCTGATGAAAAAAAAAATTTATTTGGACGTACCTGATGGATACAGATGTTATTTCCATGATTTGAGAAAAGAAGAAATACATCTTCAAAGGCGGCACAGGTGGTATAATGGTATGGGGAGCAATAAGCTATTACGGAACTGTGGAGCTGGATTTCCAAAGCTCCAAAATGACGGAAATCACTTACAATTCGATACTGGAAAGAGCTTTTCCGCCGTTTTCGGAGATATTTGGTGAACAGCGATGGACTTTCTAAGAAGACAATGCACCGATACATACCGCACGGACAACAAAAGCCTGGATTCAAAATCAAAATGTAAACCTACTTGCATAGCCGCCATATTCACCCAACCTGAACATCATGGTAAACGTGTGAGGTTGGCTTTCAAGAAAAGTCAACGAAGGAGGAAGGCAATATGATGAAACGGAAGAGATTATTGAAGCCATAAAACGAGCCTGGTCCGAAATTTCGCTCGATTATTTGACAGCACTCTATGAATCTCTACACAGCAGGCTACTTGAAGTGATTCAGCGATCAGGAGGTAGTACCCATTACTAAAAACTATTGCTACTCTTTGAATAAAACCAACATTTATTTATACAAACAAATTTTGTATTGTTTTTTTTACCTTTTAAGCTTCTAAAAGATAGATTTAGCTACTGTTCGTAATCAAGTGAGACAAAAAAAAACATGTAAATTTTATGACCTTTTTGGAAAAAGAGTCATAAAAGTTGCATTTATCAACTTAATCCTATTTTTCTTTACAATATAAACATAATATATCCTTCATTCCTTGTGCAATTGGTTTCTCCCAGATTAGCGAAGGGTTTGAAAAATATCGTAAAATTAAAACAAAAAACTGAGACGGAGTGTATATACAAATATAATACTTTCGGCTTGGCTGTAGTTGGTTAAAATAATAAAAAAACAAACAAATAAAAAAGTAAAAATTCAGAATTATTTAGAAATAGGTATAATGCAATTATTCCACAAGGATGAAGCACTAATGAACCTAGATATCCAGTGGTTCATTGAAATAATTCCTTACAAGCCGGATATTAATAATATTTATATTCGAAAGTTGGTACTCGTGCATACAGTCATAATGATATTGCTGTCAACTGCCAAAGCAACTCTTTCTAATCTTACGATCGTACATCACTGAAAAACTTTTTCGTTTTAAACTCGGAAATGACTACTCTGACTTCAAGGAGATTGCGCCGGAGTCCCACAAGGAAGTGTTATTGGCCAGCTTCTATATGTACTCTACACGCGTGATATCCCGCAGGAAAGAAAGTGCGTCGTCGCCACGTTTGCGGACGATACGGCGATATTGACAACCGGCGATACAATTGAAGCAGCAACTGAAAAGCTGCTACATGCTATTAATAAAGTCCACGCTTGGACGAATTCTTGGCGTATTGTGCTGAACAAAAGCAAATCTACTCACGTCAAGCTTAAATGGAAATCGCACGTAAAAGAGAAGAAACGCGACGAGCTCGAAAACAAAGTTTTGAAAATAAAGTTCTTAAAACGATTGTTAGCGCACCGTGGTACGTACGTAACGAAGATATCATCGGGATCTGGGAATTCCCAGCGTCATCGAAGAGATAACAAAATTTGCTCCTAAATACAAAGATCGTATTTACGGCCATTGTAACCGTACCGTCATTCAACTACTTGACGCGAACAATTCAATTCGTTGTCGGCAAGTGACAAAACCTTTTGACCTCGCATCATAGTATATGCCGGCCATTAAAATCGCATGAACTTTCATTGGCATTTAACCTGTCTAAAGTGCAACATTCAGACCGCCTTATGGTGCCTTTAGAAGATTTTCACCCTCTCCGCAAAAAAAAAACTGTCAAAGTATTCGCCACAAGAATTGGCTATGTTCGTGATTTATAATGACCGTAAAAGCGGTAGCCAGTATTTAAAGTAGTAATGGTTAAAGTTATGGAGCAAAATTATAGATTATATTTAGCAATCTGCGGTTATTTTCGTCGACCTAAAAGGCATGATTTCTGACTCACCTGAAATTGGAATTTTTAGTCTGTTCAATTTTGAACTTAATTTTGCGGGAAACTCTATTAAGCTAGGCCGGGGGAACACTTTATTCATGCGTTGGCTTTTCTGTAGATCTCTGTATTCTAAGATGAATTTATAAGGAATAAATGGCATTTCCCAATAGAAAAGGATATATTCGTTTTTAATTTTATGTGGAAACTTTCGATTCGCATGAATAATGAGAAGGCTTTACAATTTAATTATTATATACATAAACGTCAAATGTCAAGAAGACATTAAGTACAAAGAAGAATTAAAGGGAGAAGTAGAAATGCTAGAATATTTGTTTTATTTCATTTTGAAAAGTTAATGTTGCTCAGATGATAATACACCATCTGAACAGGTTCCCAACTAAAAAAAAAAATATTTTATTATTAAAAATATATGTAATTTATTAAATAATTATAAATTAATTCAAGCGATTTTTTTTTTTTTCAAATTTCGTTTCCTTGAATATTTTGTTTTATTTTAACATAATTTATTATAAGAAATTAAAGTAATGAAAATGGTTTTACCTTAAGAATAAGCCTACACAACCAAAAACTCCGCTGGCGTACCACGTCTATGAACAAAATCAGACCACATATACAATGTGAGGACTGGTAACATTGCCTAGCCAGAAAGAGTTGTAACCAGCCAGTTGTTGATATTTTCTACATGTAAAATTGAACGTTTCTGGCAGCCACTGGCTAGATAGGTTTTAAAGAAGCATGTAGCATAGATTTTTTTTTTAATTCGTGCTAAGAAAGTAGGTGTGGTATTGTGATATTTTCGATGAAAACAAATAAAATCATATATTGTTGTTACTATGAGTACTAGAGTATACTTATTCCACTTTTTAGAACTCTTCATGGGAAACTTTTACAGGATCTGTCACCATTTAACATATTCACTAAGCGAAAGAATCAAGTTTCGAGTCTGAGAAAATGCAAGAAAAAACATTTTTCGTGGTCCCACCTCTTGCGAACGTCTGACAAACATCCGAGAGTACAATTGTCATGAGAAACTTCTTTCAATTAAAAAAAAAAATCCGTTCCATGCGTGTATCGTACGCTCTGAATGGCAGCGAGAAGCTAGACAAAGTTCTATGCGCTGTTTACTCCAATGTGTTAATTTTTTTTATTTTTTTAATTTGGTTAAAAAATGCTTCAGTAATTTGGTGTTACTAAAAGATTGCATATCAGCACAACAATGGGACATTGGTATATTGACCAACAAGCAAAAGGACCCGACCTCATTTCAAACGATTTTAGCCGAAATTGGAAGAATGAAGACAAAAGTTTTTCATATTTTTTATACTTTTTTATACTCCGTTGAACAAGAAAGCTTCATTTGGCAGCATTTTTTGACAAATTTGATTACCTGGCTAACATTGATGTTAAGTACCTTCAATGTTGCAATTTGAATGTAGCTGATTCTATGGATGGATCTGGAGAATTGCAAGATTCTTCTAGTCTAAAGGGATTTAATTTCAGGGAGCAACACGAAGTTAACCTTAGCATGTATGGGACAAGAAGACAAATGTAACCCTGTTGTTTTTTGCTATCACCACAAATAACAACCTTGGAAGTATTGGCTGTTATGGTGTTTAAGGCAGAGGTTAATCCAGCTTTGTTATGAGTTTTTTTAAGAAGCCTAGAATTCCAGTATTTTTCTTATCCTTTCTAATTCTGTTGTTGATTTAAGTTAATTACAGAAACTATGCCACTTTCTATATTTTTGGTGTAAATTCTCCTAAACTTGTTAATATTCTTACTTTTTCTTCTTTTTAGGTTGCTGTCAGCGGGATCATTTGACATTCTCGTTTACTTTCTCTTCTTCTAAGGTCGCTAGCAGCGGGATCAATTGACATTCTCATTGAATTTTAATCCCTCCTAGAGCTTGCATCACACCCAGCTAGAACCTAAGCTTCTTATGAAACCATTTGACTCGAACGAGACATCCTTTGGTGGTACTGGAGATGGGATAGAACTAGGAGGCGCGACGGCGAGTACCTTTTTCTTAAATAGATTAGTATGTATCTGAGCAATTATTTATAAGCATACAAGGTGATAAATTTGATTTGTAACCCATAGATCTTGCCTGTGTTGATCCACAGATACTGTACTGGAATGACGTAGATATTGTCTGTCGTTATTGCATATTGGTGCTGTCGAACTTGATATAATGAAAGCTTATTTGCGCTGCATTCATCATTATTTGTTTTAGTGTCTGCTCCTGCGGCTCTGTACTATTGTATCAATAATAATTCTTGGAATTTTTGCTCATTGGATAAACTTAAGAAATAATTTATTTGTCGTTAAAAAAGAGAATACATTTCTATTGTTGATATGGCAGCTCTGCTACCAACCTTAGATTTTCTTATTCACACGCAAATGAATGTGGGCATACTGGGTCTGAGAAGTGTAACTTCACTTAATGCGGCGAATCTCAGGGCATCGTGTAGGCTATTACTTTTCTTCAGTGGTGAATGCTATTGCAGCTTTAAAATAGCGAAAATGTCCCATAGGCGGTAAAAACTTTTCCTTTTAAAATACTAGAGCATACTATGTACTATGTAATAGTTTAAAACGTTTCTATTTATTGAACCTACATATATGTATATTCAAACTTTACTCTGTAAAATTTTTTTTGACGATTTCTTCTATAATGACACTGAGCATTCATCCACAGAGAAAAAAACAAAAGAACTAGCATTCAATAATTCCCTCCACTTTACTTGCAAACTTCCTATCTATTGCAGTTCTTGTAAGTTATTCATATTAAACTTATTGAACATATGCCACGGAGTTGAATTGGAAACAGAAATTTCTTCCTTTTTGCCCAAAGCCATTATTACGAAAAAAAAGGAGACCAAAGGAAGCATTGGTAATCGATTTTGGGTACGAATTGCAGATAGTAGATAAAAATGTCATTTAAATGGTGTGGAACGATATTTCTTTTGGTTTGTTTTAGGTCGTTCTATTTCGATGAGGCATTCACTTTAAAGTAATTCTTTAAAAAAATGTAATGCATGATTTTTTTTCCTTGGTAGCCAAAACAGTATTCTGTTCGCCGCCTACCTCAGCTAAGCAAGCCAGTGGTAATTTCGTGCGACAATCTGCGGGTTGAATTTAAGGAGCTGTCTGGCTGAAGCATTCTTCCACGTATTTTGACAACATCCGTGTCGCGGAATACGAGGAATTCTGTAAAAGCCTATCTGCATGGTCCATAGATTGTGGTTAATGGAACGACCTTTAGATATAAAAGTTAGGTTTAAATAAACATGTACAGGGTATTCTACGGAAAGGTACGCTAATTTGACTGTACATACTCAACTTGGTTTATATGTCGCTACAGTCCGGAGCGTTCATTTTCTGAGCCGGAGCATTTATTTTCATTATTTTTACATTGTCTAGCCATCTCAGGCAACTACATAATTTGAATACTTCTGACAAGGTCGATGTCGCTGTACAATCGGTATGGCTCCTTATTGTATCTTCTCCTCCATTCCACGTCGATATAAACGTTTTTGTTTTTTTTCAAAACAATATGCTTCTGTGTCATAAAATAGGACTGGGATGATGATGGTCTTATAAGTATAAAGTCATCTTAGTTGTCTAAGGACTTTCTATTTTAAAGACACAGCTGGTGGCAAGGATCTTCACTTGATCTCTGCACTGGCGCCATTACTTGAAGTTATAGCATAGCTTAGGTAGATACACCATTAACAACCTAAAGGTTGTAGCTATATATTGTGACGTTCTGTCTAATCAGCATATACATATGAATTTGTTCTGCACTTGTTAAATACTTAACCCACTTTTGCTACTTCTGTTTCAATACTCACGAAAGCACTATTGAAGGAGCGCTGCGTTCCTCCTATTATGTCAATGTCGTCGGCGTACCCGAGTAGTTGTACAGACTTTTGAAAGATCATACCCCTAATGTTGAATTTTATACAATCACTTGAATTATGATGTAAATTAAATCACATGACAGCTCGTGATACTGTCGTCGTCCGTTTCTGACATCAAAGGCCTCGGTGATGTTGTTACTGACCTTGATTAACCTTCTGCAAGATCTGTGATGGACTTCCCTGGCCTATAAGCACACTGATATGGACTAATAATATTATTGGCAAACGGTGGATGCCTACATAATAAATCAGACAAGATCTTATAGATATTGCCATCTTCATTTCACTTTGGTCGAATGGACGGAATTGTTGATCGCCATCGTTCGAGTTGAATGAAACATTCCGCCTGTCAGCGAAGTTTTGGTCATCACCGCCATTTAACAGTCTGCAGAATTGATTTTTCCAAATTCTCAGCATGGCAAAATCTACCCATTTATCTCTAAGCTTTAGTTATCCTTCTCCTCTATACCCTTTTTCTCTTTAAATTTTAGGCTAGAAAGATTTAAGCTTGTTATGTAAGCTTTGTATAACCCGAAGCAGTACAAGGGTAAATATTTTTAAAATCCGACCACAGATGCGCCCACTTTTAAAATAATAGCCTTTCTTCAACATTTTTACTAGAAAGGCCTACTTCTGAGCCCCCGAGGCCATATATCACGATCTTCCGCAACTGACTTGCAGAAAGTTGTACCGGACGTGCTTACTTTGGAGTCTACCTAATACAATATTGAAGAGGTCGCATGACAGAGTGTTTTTTCATACCGAAAGGCTTTGCTAATGATAAACGGATCTAATATTTTCTTCCCTACTTTAATAGAGCAGCATGCCTTCTCTAATGTCATCTTGGAAAGATGAATTATTGTAATTTGGATGAGTAAGTCTTTCTATACCTTCTGCTACAGACTTAATAGCATAGTGGCGAGACTCATAAAGGTAATCTGTAGAAGCACATAAAGTGAACAAAATTCATAATTTGGCAGTAATTATTATTGTCTTTCAAACAACAGCCTAGTTGATAGTTAAGGAAAACATCACTGTCACTTCGGTCTTCTACACTGTCATGTCAAGGCATGAACCCAAAATTGCAAAATAAATTGAAACCATAATCTCCCCAAAAGTCTCTGTGCGCTTAAATCACTTACGCAAATACTCATTCGTGTGTGCACACATGAAGGCGCCTCTCCTAAATGGTACGTCTTCTTCTTCATAATAAAACATTTGCACACATTCGTTACGCGTAAGGAAATGCAAACACCGAGTAAATTTCGTGACTGGTAGGGCTCTGGTACTTGTAAAGCAATTCAAATGGAATCCTTTCTGTAAGAAGATTTCAAATGCCAAATTCCTGTCAGAAGAGATTTTGGATTTGTTCAGATTTTTTTTTTTTGAATTTATTTTCTGTCAGTGTTGCCGCAAAGGAGGGAGCAAATACATTTCGTGGAAAATGGAAAAATTAGTAAAGTACTTTTGAAAATCAATATTTAAAGTAGAATGTGTCGTAAAGAACTATGTTAATGTGACTTCCTTATTTTCATTTTTTTCCGAGTGTAAGAAGAACAAAAATTCACTCAAAATAAAACAGGACATGCATATGGAATAAAGGAAATACAGTACTCATATAAAATAAGGATTTGCTGTCTTAATTTCTGGAAACGGAGACGAAAGTATCGAAACAGTCCTCCTGAAATTAACGATATCGTTAAAAATGAGAAGAGAAGGTATCACTTTGATTCTAATGGCTTAAAATGGCAACTCTGATTCCAAATACTTTCGCTTGCATTGCAATGACAGTGACATTTTACGCTAATGACGGGGGTGTCCTGACGCATTACATGCACATAAATCTAGCAGCAAATAATATTCAAAAAAATATTACGGTCTTGCCGTTGCTAAACCCGCACTTGTACTATGTACTTATGCTTATATTATGTGTGAGTAATAATGCGTGTGTACTGCACATCGAAACGCACATGCGTTTTCTATTGCGCGACTATTCAATCAAAATAAATATAACACACAGTTACTTATGGGAATGTGCACGTACGATATTCACTAATTGCTTACTACGTTAACCACAAATTTCAATCGCACCGATAGAAAATCGCTAGTGCGTTTTGGCCTTAGTTATGTATCCCTGCCTGATTGAACGATGCTTTTATAACATCTGTGGCAAATAAAATATGGGTTAGAGAAGGAGCGTCAAATAAATTATATTCCTATCTACACCGTTAGTGGAATGAATTAGCCTCAGGCGAAAAAAAAAAAATAAACAGTCGCTCCCAATTTTGGTGCCTAATAAAAAAAAAAAATAAATAAAATAAATAAACTAAACGTTTTAAGGAATTTACCCCCTGCAATATTGATTATAGTGGTTTAATCTAGAATATACTAGAGGGGGAATATTGTGCGATAATAGATATTGGTGTTATTTATTTTTTTTTTCAAGATGGCGACGGCGTGCTGGTATCTTGCAAACTGACAATTTCATTTAGGACGCCTAAAACAGTGATTCTACCGAAAATCAGAACTACCCAGTTTGATGCAAGATAAGCCCCTTTTTTGCCACTGGAGTTATTTTAATATTTAGTTTAGCAGACAAAGATCTAATAATTTGTTCAGAAGTGGAAATACAAATTGTATAAACATTTTATTGCTGCTGCATTTTTTATTAAATATATCCCCTCACACTGTCTATCCAAGGCTTAACAACTGCCTCTAGCACCTCGATGTATTCGACAGCTTACACTCAAAGGCTGCGTGGAAAAATGTAGGGAGGCATAACATGACCTTCACTGCTCACTACTCCAAGGACCATCACATTGGCAGAAAACTTGGTATCACACGGTAGACATCTGAAGGTTCTTCTATTGACTTTCTGGTCCTGAAAAAATTCAGAGAAGGCCTGGATCTTCCGGATGCTTCAAGTTGTTGAGTAGCTGTCTTCTTCAGAGCATTTTCTGTTTTTTTGTTTCCTCCAATTGTTGAATGTAGTTTTTTACGTTTCGAAACAGGCGAAACATCGTTGCCAGAAGCCTTCAACTCGACGATAACCTTGTGAATGAACGATCGGGTGAATTTGAAATCACTGTGGTCTGCATATATGGCAATAATCAGTTCGTGTCTTTTCATTTCTTATGTTAGGTATTTATCTGACATTATACTGGTGAATAACTTAAACGTCTGCTATCAACGCGATCAGCACTACGACTGAACAAAGACATGTCCTCAAATAGCCTCCGCACCTATTCTACTATAGTCATTAAAATGGCACAAATGGTTCCGAAGACTTCAATAGATTGATCCCTAGAAATGAATCATTTGAGGGTTTTATGTAAACAAGCTGTTAGGACTTTTTTTTTTTTTCTCGAAATCTGATGAATTAAAAATAACAAAGCTATACCTATATTTTTGAAATCGACATATCGTTATACCTATTTCCGGTGCCATGAAATGAAGTCTTATGCAAAAAGGTCGAAAACGTAATTTTGGACTTTATTGTACTTTTGAAATTGCAATAAAGTCCAAATCGAGTTTTGGACTTTATTTCATTTTTGAAACAACAAATATATGGGGTACATACAAAAAACCTCGCACCCACTCCAAAATTTACAGTGATCCCCAGCAGGGGGGTTGCAGGGGGCCAGCATGCCCCTCATAGATATTCTACTGTTTATGCATTGTCGATATAATATATATATATATTGTAGCATAATAATAACTACGCTCCCTAAAAGTATGACGCAACAAATTCCGAAGTGACTTTTCATTCTGGCAGAATTTTGGTTCGAACTGTCCTTTCATTCGAGGTTCGTGTCTGGGATGAAGTCTCCACAGCTCATGTCAACGAAAGAGACGGATAATATCAGGGATAAAAGGGAATTATAACTTCAAGAATTATTACATCAGAATTTCTCTTGTTCCAGTGGTCGAAAAATTTGCCAGAAGTTTCTGGCTATCAGAAACTTCAGTTATATAAGGACAGATGGCGATTGGGAAAGGGGCAGTAGTTCTTAAACTGTGGCGAAGAGATTAGAAAAGTGATAATGGGCGAAGTTGTAATTTTGTGATAAATTGAAAGTTGAGATTTAACAAGAAGAAGTAATTAGTTTGGATTTGTGTATTAAGTAATTGAAAGGAGATAAAGTGATTTGAGAGGACAGAGACCTTGTAAGGAAAGGATTGCGAAGAATAGTATAGTGTGAACCTGAATTGCTCTATAGACTAGAAAATAAAGAAATAATTTCACAAAATAATTGTTTTATCTACTCGAGCCGTAGCTCGCATATTACATTGGTGTCAGAAGCGGGATAAAACTTATTCTGTGAATAACTACTTCCGTGGTGTGAAATTGAAAAAAAAAAAAAAAAAAAAAAAAAAACCATTTCCGTGTTGAGTTAATTAGTTGCGCAAAATGGGTCGCAAATTGGGAAAACTAACTATAATTCAACTAAAGGCAGAACTCAGTAAGCGGAACCTCGACACAACTGGGGGAAAAGATGCCCTGCTGATTCGTCTGGAAGAA
This sequence comes from Pocota personata, assembly GCA_963082735.1. Classification (NCBI taxonomy): domain Eukaryota; kingdom Metazoa; phylum Arthropoda; class Insecta; order Diptera; family Syrphidae; genus Pocota; species Pocota personata. The sequence goes on along the minus strand of OY720429.1, from coordinate 200,557,009 downwards.
GCAGTAACGCAGGAAGGTGAAAATCCGCACGACGTAGAGTTTGACGTGGAAGAGGAACCAGCAAGTACAGCAGCCGACCCGGGTATAACGAGTCTGCTCCTGCAACTTAAGTTAGTCATGGACGAACAAAAGAAAGCAATACAAGACCAAAGGAATTCTATAGAACTTAAGCTGGACGAACAAAAGAATTCTCTAGAACTTAAGCTGGATGAACAAAAGAATTCTCTAGATGCTCTGGAAAGCAAACTTGATAAGCAAAATAAGAACTTGGAATCCAAATTCGAAGTGATCGAAGAGAAAATCGAGAAGGTCAAGACGCAACTCGGAAAAGTCGAAACTAGATTCGATGAAAATTTTGAGAAACATGAAACTCAGTTCGGGAAAATAGAGACTCAGTTTGAAAAAGTGGATACGCAATTCGAGATAGTAGGGAAGCAAGTCGAAAATCTTGCTAAGGAGCTCAACAACGTGAAGAGACAGAAAGCACGGGAATATTCCACTGACGGTCTGAGAAGAAAGGAGATGCAGCCTCCTATCTTCGATGGTCAAACATCATGGCCAATTTATAAAAGGCAATTCGAAGCGGCCCCAATGACCAATAGCTGGGACGATGAAGAGAAGTCCATTGCACTCACACTTGCACTGAGGGGTCCAGCTGCGGAGCTTTTGCAGACCATCCCGGAAGATAAACAGCAGAACTACGATTCTCTGGTTCAGGCTATCGAGATGCGGTTTGGGGATGAACACATGCAGCAGGTGTACAGGGTTCAGCTGCGTAGTCGAGTCCAGAAAAGGAGGGAAACGCTCCAACAGTTGCAAGCGGATATAGAGCGACTAGCCCATCTTTCATACCCTAAAGCCGGTGAGGAGCTTATCAACGAAATGGCGGTGGAAGCTTTTATTCAGGCCATAGAGGACAGACAACTGCAAATGGCTGTAAGGATGGCTGAAAAGCGAACACTCCCCGAGGCATTGGCATTCGCTTTGTCAATGAAGGCTGCGGACCAAGCATACCAGGGAATACACCGTGTCAGGGAAATGTCCGTCGTGGAATGCTCATGCCAGAGAACAGCCGTCATGGATGAAGACAAAGCTCGCGGAAGTCAAATCCGTTGCTGGAATTGCAACCAAACCGGACACCTACAACGGCAGTGCAGAAGTGCACCTAGACGAGGAAATTGTCCACATTGCGGAAGTAGGAGAAGCAGAGAGGAAGCATCTGGCGGTGATAACATCCATCCTGTCAGTCAGACTTCCCAAAACCAGCAGTCGGGAAATGCGTAAGGACCAACTTCGCGGGGCAGAAGTTGGTTACTGGAATCGAGGCCCCCAGGACCACCATTCAAGTTTCGCAAACCAAACGGGGTAACAAGAGCCTGACAGTGGAGGCACTAATCAACAAGAAGAAGTGCGTAGCCACCATCGACACAGGTGCCACCGCCTCCATTGTAAGAAGAGATATCGTCAAAAGCTCCTGGCTGCACAACAGCAACAGCTACTGCCTGAAGACTGCAACAGGGGAAATGGCGAAGGTGTTTGGAGAAGTTCGTCTTACGATTACTCTGGCGAGACTGACGTTCTCCCATGCGATTCTGGTGGCAGATATATGCGACGAGTGCATCATCAGAGACAATCATTTGGACGAAGCTGGAAGGTGATCTTGGGAGCCACCGATTCTACATAGTAGAACCAGACCCAGAGAAGAATTCTCAAGACTACATCGTGGGAAAGACGTTAGTCGAACCAAAGAACACCATGGTTCCAGTGAAAGTTTTGAACGCGAGACCACACACTATCAAACTAAGGCGAGGGGAGGTGACTGGAAAATGCACGCCGATTACCGCCGTCGCAACAATGTCTGAACGTGATGCTCCGAAACCTCTCCCATCACCTTGGACAGCGGAAACGAGAGAGACGATTCTCTAGTCCAGTGAGCTGAATCAGGAGCAGCGAACTATGGCAGAGAATCTTATCAATGAGTACGCTGATGTATTTGCCTCACAGGACGGAGAATACGGCCGAACACACCTGGTACAACATCGAATAAACACTGGTGGTACTAGACCAATTCGTCAGCCTGCTAGACGCCTTCCATTGGCAAAGCAGACAGAAGTTGCAGAGATGGTGTCGGCAATGGAGAAAGAAGGTCTGATTGAAAGTTCCAAAAGTCCGTGGGCATCACCGGTTGTACTGGTTAAGAAGAAAGATGGCAGCACGCGGTTCTGCGTGGACTATCGGCAGCTCAATTACGTCACCAAGAAAGACAGCTATCCTCTGCCACGGATTGACAACACGCTAGACACACTATCAGGAGCCCGATGGTTTTCCACTCTCGACTTGAAGAGTGGCTACTGGCAGGTACAGATCCATCCAGAAGATCGGGAGAAAACCGCCTTCACCGCAGGAAATTCACGGTAATGCCATTCGGGCTGTGCAATGCTCCGGCGACTTCGAGCGATTGATGGAATGTGTCCTGCAAGGGTTAACATGGAAAACCTGTTTGGTATACTTGGATGATGTCATCGTCATAGGAAAAACGTTTGCGCAACACCGAGACAATCTAAGGGATGTGTTTTAAAGGCTTCGAAGTGCCCACCTGAAGCTCAATCCCAAGAAGTGCGCCCTGTTTAGAGCGGAAGTCAAGTACTTGGGGCACATAATTTCAGCGAAAGGAGTGAGAACCGATCCAGAGAAGGTCGAAGCGGTGAAAAACTGGCCAGTCCCCAAGGATAAACACCAACTAAGGAGCTTCCTGGGCCTAGCCACCTACTACAGACGGTTCGTGAAGAATTTTGCCGGGATCGCAAAGAGCCTGCACCAGTTGACAGAAAAGGGAAAACAATTCAACTGGTCAATTGAGTGCGAGAAGAGCTTCAAGGCACTTAAACAACGGCTATGCGATGCCCCGATACTAGCTTACCCCACTCCCGGGGAAACGTTCATTGTGGATACAGATGCTAGTAATGTCGGGGTAGGAGCCGTACTCTCCCAGGTGCATGATGGCCAAGAGAAGGTGGTTGCGTACTTCAGCAAGGTGCTCTCTAAGCCAGAAAGGAACTACTGCGTGACAAGGAGAGAACTTCTAGCTTTGATCTTGGCTACGAAGCATTTTCACAAATACCTCTATGGGAAAAAAATTCGTTCTTCGCACAGACCATGCAGCCTTAAAATGGCTATTACAGTTCAAGAGTCCTGAGGGTCAGGTCGCAAGATGGATCGAAAGGCTGCAAATCTACGACTACGAAATACAGCATCGTAAAGGAAAACTCCACTCTAATGCGGATGCACTGTCCCGGAGACAATACAGAACGGATTGTAAACATTGTGCGCGTCGGGAAGAAAGGGAGCTGGTTTCCATCCAAAGAATGAGAGCCGAACCTATCGCCGGCTGGAGCGTAGATGAGATCCGGAACGCTCAGAAGGAAGACCCCGATATCGAGCCGATTCTGGCCTGGAAGGAGAACATGGAGAAACCGGATCATCAGGACATCTCTCACAGAAGCCCGACCTTAAAGGCATATTTTGCGCAGTGGGACTCCCTCCATGTCCAAGAAGGTGTTCTGAGAAGAAAATGGGAATCCTTTGACGGAAAGTCGTTTGTAATGCAGCTTGTCGTGCCGCGGACGAGGGTCAAGGAGGTGTTACAGGAAATGCATGGCGGGGAATCCGGAGGCCACTTGGGAGTGAATAAGACGCTAGAAAAGGTACGAGAACGTTTTTATTGGTTAAAAGCGAAGGAAGATGTCGAAGACTGGTGCAGAAAATGCGACGTGTGTGCAGCTAGCAAGGGTCCGAGAATCAAAACTCGAGGTAAGATACACCAATACAACGTGGGAGCACCTTTCGAACGAATCGCCATTGACATCGCAGGGCCCTTTCCGGAAACCGACAATGGTAATCGGTATATACTCGTAGTAATGGACTACTTCAGTAAGTGGCCGGAAGCGTTTCCAATCCCTAACCAGGAAGCTAGAACCGTGGCGGAGCAGATCGTCTACAATTGGGTGAGGAGATTCGGTGTGCCCTTGGAATTGCATTCTGACCAAGGGCGGAACTTCGAGTCAAGAATCTTCCAAGAGATGTGTCAACTACTCGGAATCAAAAAGACACGGACAACCCTGCTTCATCCACAGTCGGACGGTATGGTGGAGCGTTTCAATAGGACTTTGGACGAACATCTCTCGAAGGTCGTAAGTGACTACCAACGGGATTGGGACCGGCAGATTCCCTTGTTTTTGATGGCCTATAGAAGTGCCGTGCATAGCACTACTCGACATACGCCGTTCGAAATCTTATTTGGTGGAATAGCTCGTTTACCCAGTGAGGTGAAATTTGGATCTCCTACCAATGAGCCCAGAAATGAAGAAGAGTACGTGGCGGACCTTAGGGAAAGGCTTAGGGACATACACCAAAGGACCAGAAGCCAGATTAAGATGACGAGCGACCGCATGAAGACCAGGTATGATGCCAAGGCAACAACGTCAGGATTCCAGGAAGGAGATCTGGTGTGGCTGTATAATCCCCATCGCCAAAAGGGGAAATCACCTAAATTACAGCGGAACTGGGAAGGTCCCTATAGAATAGTAACCCGCATCAACGATGTTGTCTACCGCATCCAGCGAGGACCGAGGGCCAAAATGAAAGTGGTTCATGTGGACCGACTGAGTCGATACAATGGCCGAAATGAGGATGCACTTGTTCGGGACGAACACGTCTAAGAGGGGGGCAGTGTAGCATAATAATAACTACGCTCCCTAAAAGTATGACGCAACAAATTCCGAAGTGACTTTTCATTCTGGCAGAATTTTGGTTCGAGCTGTCCTTTCATTCGAGGTTCGTGTCTGGGATGAAGTCTCCACAGCTCATGTCAACGAAAGAGACGGATAATATCAGGGATAAAAGGGAATTATAACTTCAAGAATTATTACATCAGAATTTTTCTTGTTCCAGTGGTCGAAAAATTTGCCAGAAGTTTCTGGCTATCAGAAGATTGAGAAAGGGGCAGTAGTTCTTAAACTGTGGCGAAGAGATTAGAAAAGTGATAATGGGCGAAGTTGTGATTTTGTGATAAATTGAAAGTTGAGATTTAACAAGAAGAAGTAATTAGTTTGGATTTGTGAATTAAGTAATTGAAAGGAGATAAAGTGATTTGAGAGGACAGAGACCTTGTAAGGAATGGATTGCGAAGAATAGTATAGTGTGAACCTGAATTGCTCTATAGACTAGAAAATAAAGAAATAATTTCACAGAATAATTGTTTTATCTACTCGAGCCGTAGTTCGCATATTACAATATATATATATAACAGTGGAAGATGTATGGGGGGGGGGGGGGGCATGCTGCCCCTGCTTGGGGTCACTGTAGGATTTGGAGTGGGTGCAAGTTTTTTTTTATGTAAAGTTCGGAACAGCACCCTTTTTTTCACAAATTTACAATACAAAAAATATTCTATTCGTCTTTTTCTTTTAAATAGCTAAGTGCAATAATGTCCAAGGGATTTATTTCACTTTTGAAAGTGCAATAAGTCCAAAATTACGTTTTGGACCTTTTTCCATAAGACTTTATTTCATGGCACCCCTATTTCCTAATTGTAATTATAAAAAGAATAGATTTTTTAAATTTTAAATTTTACTCTAACGTTCAACTTCCTTGTTTTTCTACTTTTCTAAAATTTCTAGAGCAGCTAAGTGCAGGTTGCTAAGACTCAACTCTGGTCCAAATTTCAATTCTCTAAGTCGAACGATTCAAATGTTTGAGGGTATGGTAGACAGATGGACAGACAACTGACACTCACCCTAACCCTAAAAAACTTGTAAGAAACGCAAGCATATTCAATGTTACTTTTCTCATATGTATATCTCGGCAAATTCAAATCGATGGTTGTTCGAAGAAGTCGCGGACAATATAAGAGAAATTCAAGGATGTCCTATATGACAAAGAATTAGAAACTGTGAGATATAAAATCTGGGTATACTGATCTCGAGCAATTGGAGCTTTGAAAAGTATTTGGCAGAAAAACTTGTAAGTTCAACAAACGCAATGAACACAATGTGGAGAAATTGTGTGAGTGATGATGTGAATTGTCGAGGAGCTCGTAGAAACACTCTTTGGTAATGCGAATTGTCATAAGACGCCCACAAAAGGTGTCGGAAGCTTAAGGCTTATTGCCGCTTATGACAAATCCGCATCCAAATAATCGCTGCTTCTGTTCTCTGTAGCAGTCACCATAGTAAATGTCATAGATTTTCATCCTCTTTTTGTTCAGCCCATCCCGTCGCACCTGAGTTGCGATTATATCTGCTTTATAGCAGTCAAGGGTCTCTCCTAGTTGTTCGGTTGTACGCGGTGTGTTAAGGGGCCGAACATTCCACGTGCAGTTCCGAAGGTAGTTGTCCTTATTCCGTTTACTTGGATTGTCAACAGTAGATCCATCCATATCCGAGGCTTGTAGTTGCTTCGTAACTATTTATTCATGGTAGGGAAGCTACCCCGACGCAAAGCCCCAAACTGGAGGGCCAGTTTCTTGGTTGCCAGTAGCCCACTATGGGATTGAGAGCGCTGCTCTCTCCTCTTCCACCACTATCTCTTCTTGGAAAAACTCTGACGAAGTTTTCAAGATCCTTATAGGCCTGATCTTCAAATATGTTAAAGTAGCCCTTATAAGGTGCTCACCAAGTAGAGCAACCTGACTGGAACTGTTGATTTCATCTTAAGAAATCTTCCACTACCGCCTGGGTCCAAAGGAGGGTGCCTTAATGCAATCATCCTTCCTCCCTCTCTCGTTTGCTGCCGCCAAGACGTCCCACTGAGATTTAACCCCATCTTTCGCCAAGGTACTCGGCACTCGGGGTTCACCGCGTGGAGATGAGAATAGCAGTTGGTAAACAGTGGTCGACGCTTTTGTTTTCATAGACTGCTCATGTCTACCCTTTGAAATCCCAATAGAAATCAAACATTGGTTGGACTTACCCGTGCAACTGCACTTTTGATCTATCTTTAGAGAACGTAGAAACAGAAGCTGTATCTACTGATACAAAAGGTGGATAAAATGCTCCGTTAAAGGTTTTTTGATGCAGCCAGGGGATCTATATATAGCAGTCATATATGGTCGCCTTGAACATAACTTTTATTCCACCTATGTGTGGGTTCCATTTCGATGATTTGCAAGGCAAGATGAAAAATGCTGCAAATAACCTGCATTGCTCACATATGGGGAAGAAAGATGACATAAGGCATTTTCTATGTGCTTGTCCAGTATAAAGCGCGATAAGAAGGATGGGGAGAAAATATCCTGAGCTTAGAGCAGATGTACGAGTACTCCAGACTGGGTCAAATTGGAATCACATTTTAACAGAAATTAATTAAAAACGGAATCGAACATTTTATTATCCGTTCTAGATCGAAAATATTTATTTTTTTATTAATACAACACAAGGGATATTTTAATCAACCACTTGCACTCAATATGGAAGAAAAAACGTACATAATTCGACATTACTGAACGTTCGAAGGTTTTTTCGACCGTCAACCTCGGGATCTCTAGAATACCTTCTATTAAGGGCTAGGTAGATCCTGGTTGCTGTGCGTTTGACCAACTTGTCAAACGGATGCGAGCTAGCGAATTAATACGAATTTGAAATCGCGATAACGAAGAGCGAACACAACCGCATGTAAACGCAATAGTTTCCCCGAAGGGTGTTTTGACAACGAATCATGGAAGCTTTATTTCACGGAGGGTTTATATACAATATGAAACTAACAGGTTTTGTGTTCGCCCGAATAATGTGGTGAATTAGCAAAATACAAAAAATATGGCGAATGGTATAATTTACGCGCCAGATTCAAATATACAAATTCATTTATACAATAATTCATAATTTACATAAATTGGGAATTGGGATGATTACGATGTGGATGACGATGAAGATGATGATGACGATGATGTTCTGCTCCAACAATTACTACAGCCTGAAACACACTATTGTGTTGTTTCGTAGCCGATCTCACATTTTTACCATATGACCAAATACAGTAAGACTGACTTAAAGTCTCTTCTCTTAAAGGACAATAAAAGTGAGTTTTTTTTCTGTACGCAAAGTGTGTGTTAAAATGCAAACTTAATCGAATTATTGTCGTCTGTTAACAATACTTCAAACAAAATTATGGATTAATAACAACTGTAAGTTGCATGGAATTCTATCAAAGGGGAGTTGTAGGCAGCAATTACATCATCGACTGGCTTTATATAATGTTTAACCTTGAAAGCAGCTGCACACATTTCAATCTGCATTGCCACTTTGTAGGTTTTAAGAATGGAGGGGTAATGGTATGGGACTCTCCACTTGTCAATACCAGTGAATACAATTCTGTTTCACCTTTCGATGACAAGTAAAGTAATTTCCCACAATTAATCAACGCGAAACATAATTTGTAGGGAGTTATGAAGGGAAGTAATGCGTTCGGGTCTCGAAAACATCTCCCGATATCGGCATAAAAATACAAAATCGTACCTATTAGGTTATACATGAAAGAACAGAAACGAACGAAATGCATTTGTTTTTAGTACCTAGTTTAGAGTATAGAAGGAGAATAGTTGAAGGAAATGTTTAAAGTTTATTGTATTGATTTAAGTGTACATGGGTAGATTAATAATATATTTATTCATTGAAGTAATTTACAAAATTAATTTACAAAAGGCATCTCGGCAGACAGGCCATTTAATGCCGTCTTTTAATTGAAAAATAATTGTTGCAAAGAATATAATATTATTTACATTTATGTACATTGTTAAAAGAGGAAAAAGGAAAAACAATTTTTTTATATAAATATTATGAATATTAAAAGACAAAAATAGGCAAACAGAATATTATATTTCATTAAAATTATGGTGAGCAGATGTGGCATCTTTTAAACTTTGGAGTGCCTTTTTGTCTGACGGGCTTAGGATTTCGGATAGGTCCTTGGCGATATCATCTGAAGATTCATCAATTTGGCGAGAGAGAGGACATTCAACAAAAATATGAAAGACGGAGAGAACCGTTCGACAATTCTTACACTCCACCGGAGGTTCACCATTATAATAACGTTGAGAATTAAATAGGGCTTTTCCAACTATGATTCCCAGGAGCTTTATGTAGTCTTCTCTGTTAAGTGCTTGATTTTACGGGGTCCGGGAGTACTCAGAGTGACGTTTTCGCAGAAATGTTTGAGAGCTTCATGCAGTCTGGTAAAAATTAGGGGTCTCAACAATTAGTGGATAGTTGGTAGCAGTTCTCGCGGCAGAATAACCAGATTATACGTAAGAATTAAAGTCGGCCAATGTGGTTCTGAGCAACAGAGATAACTTTATAGATTGCTGCTAGTTCAGCAGATTGTGGCAAAAGTCCTTGGTGAATAATGGATGACTGTGAATTTTGTTGCAATTGAATGACTTCATACGAGCACCAGTTATTTTCTTTATGTGAATCATCTGTGTAGAATATTTTATCAGCATTGATGATACTGATCATTTCTTCATGAATCATTCAAAATGTTTTTTCCGGGGTGTTTTCCTTCTTAAAGTTTTCAAGTTTATTGTTTATCGGTAATTAGTTTCTTTTCCGAGAGAGTGGAGTATCTATTGATACCATCTTACTAAGCACTGAAACGAAATTCTTTCTATTGGGTTTCTTCGTCGAAATTGCTTCTTTAGCAGCTTTGAATAGGGAGTGTGTTGAATCTGCCAGTGCCTTACTGGTTAAGTTAAAAGCTCTTCTTCTCCCTAAATTTCCAAAGGATTCATACCTTGCTTCCAGTCTAAGAGCTTCAACTTTTGTGGCCCTTAAAGTTCCTGACGTTATTCGAAAGCATTCGTTGATAGCTGCGTCAATGTTGTTAATATTTTTCTTTGTTGTCCACATAAATATAGTCAAACTCTGTTGTAGCGTACCTTCAACCAATGTTTTTGCTATTTGTAGTGCAGTTTCAAAATGTGGTCCCTTTCGCTTTAAGCAGATCATATTTAGTGCATTATTTCGTCGTTTCAATTAGTTAACTAAATTCTTAATATGAGTGTCCCATTTCAAATTTCCGGAAAATGTTCTGTTTTTGGAGTAATGGTTGTACCACGAATAACAAGTGCGTTGCAGGTGCATTTTCTTTTTCTGCAAAGATGTTTGACTATAAGCAAGTCAATGTAAGCATTGTATAAAGCAACTGAAGGAGGAGACCCTTGAGGCATCCCATTATCCAAACTTAATGTTGATGAGTTATATCAGTCAACATTAACTCGGAAAGTTCTATTACTCATAAAAGACACAATCGCTTTAAATATTGCTTTAGGAACATCACATTTATTCAGCTGCTTTATAATCGGTACCATCATAACTCTATCAAATGCCTTTTCCAAGTCGGATGTCATGACTACTCTGTATTTGGTTTTTGATAGGTTCATATCATGATCCAATCTTGGATCATGATATGTTTTATCTTGGATCAGACTCTCTGGATAGGTGTTTTCTGCACAATATTTTTTCCACTTATCTCCAAATGTATTTCAGATAGTTTCTGGATCTATTTGTAATTTTTCATCTAAAAGCATGCAAGTTAAACTTCGGTCTGACTTAATAGAACGAAGAGATCTAATCTTTCCCCAAAAGGTTTTCATATCCAGTGATGGATTCATTGTGCTTTTGAAATTTTTCCATGAAGCTCTTTTGCACAAATAGATTCTCTTCTAAGATTGGCACACATTTTTCTATATGCTATGTAGTTTTCGGTATAGGGTACTTGCGAGTTTTTTTCCAAGCCTTGTTCTTCTCCTTTACCAAATTTCCTATTCTCGTAAGCCAGATAGGGTTGGTCTTAAGACATACATAAATGCTTCGTTGTTGGGATGGCTTTTGTTGCGGCAGTTCTAATGATTTTTTTTTATTTTTGATGCTTTCTGGTTAGTGTTATCATTTTAAGGTATTTTCGATGTAAGATCTTACGTTGCAGCTCTAAATAAATTCCAGGTAGCAAGTTCTTCTTTGAATCGAAGAGTAAATTTGAGAGTCGATCTTTGTTTTGGAGTGCGTACAATTATTGGTATATGATATCTACTTTCTGTGTGAGCCAGTACCTCTCAATGCTGTATCTTGGGTTGCGAAAGTGACATCAATTGAAGAAAATGTGTTTCTAGTACTCAAAAAAGCTGGGGATCCATCGTTCAAAGTTATGAGTCCACGATCATTGGCGAAAATTTCAAACAAAGTTCCTACATCGTTTGTAGTGTTTGAACCCCTAAAGTGTTATGTGCGTTCATATCACCCATTGTTATGTGGTGACAATTGTTGTTACTCGTGGGAATACTATTGAAGATATTCCAACTAATTTGTACATCATGCTCTCTATATATATTTGTTATTTTGATAGGCTTTCTACCAAGAATTTCGATAGTTTGGTGTAGTAAATTTGTAGAAGAAGTGATATGGGAGTTTATTGGAATATTATTTTTAACAAAAATATTTATGCCTGCTTTTGTATAATTACAAGTCTTATTAAAATGAAATGTTTTGTAATTTTTTATGTTAATAAATTTTTTGTTTTTCGTAGTGATATGAGTTTCTTGCAAAGCAATGATGTCTGGTGTGTGTATAGCTATTAAAAGGTCGAGGGAAAGTTTATTTTTGAAAAACATTGGATGTTCCATTGGAGTATTATTAAATCCATCCAACAGAGTCATTATTATGTATTTTGTAAGTTTCCATTGAGATGTTGTGTGTGGTTTGTTTTATTTAAAAGATTTGATAATTTATTAAGATAGGAAGAGGAAGACTGAGGTGAGTTCTCAGTACCGAAGTCCATATCAATATCGTGTGTACAGGAATCAGCAGAGAGTAGGATATCTGACTGTTCTTTCTCTTTAGTAATATCAATACAGTTTTCGTTATTTTTTGAGATTGATGCGCATGCGGTGATATTTGAGAAATTAAGAAATTATTTTCCTGAGCTCTGGGTTCGGCTGTGGTGAGTACTGAGTAGCTCTGTGAGCGGTTTTGTTGATCAAGTAGATTGGTTCTCTTTAAACGGAATTTTATCAACTCTGCCATTGTTCGATTGCACTTTCTTAGAGCTAGCAGCTGATGTAGAGGCGGGTTATCATTATAGATTGCCCAGGCGTCGCGGACAGTACAACGACAATCAGCCTTGATTTTGTTGATCGATTTGTAGCGAAGTTAGGCAAGGCAGGCGGGGTCGTATGGCGTGTGGCTTTCTTCTTTGCAGTTGATGTAGTAGACGCGAGTACATTCGTCGTGAGGTGGAGGGAGTGAGCAATTTTTGCAAAGAGGGGCATTAGTTCACCGGTTTTTTTGTTTCCAAGTTTTTGACATGTCACACAGCGCATGGGGTTTTGTATGTATTCTTCTATTTTGGAATTTACCCATCCAAGTTTAACCTCGTTTGGTCTGCGATTCACGTCGAATGTTGGAACTAAAACATCGTTATTCTTTTCTCTCATCATTTTCATCAATTTCTTGACACCAATAACTTTAAATCTTTTAATTTAAACAACAATTCTTCTTCCGTTATTTCTATGATGTGCCTTGAGAAAATTTTCCCTAGAATTGAAGTCGATTCGTTTTGCTTTGAGGAATTTGTTTGCTGTGTTCATGAGTAAATCTCCCGACCTCATTCCTTTAACTTCTAATATATCTTTCGATATATGCTCAAGGCCACGATTTATCTTAATGGGGTTATATTATGAAAGAGGGCGAAGATGTTTTCCATTTTTTTTCCATTCCAGTTATCACTATATATTATTATCATTGTTAACTACGGGCAATTCTGGGTATTCATCGTTATCTGGTTTGGTGCGTTTGGGTTCACGTCTCTGCCTATTATTCTGGTTTAAATTTACTTCGAGCGGTAGGCCTTTAAACCAGTTTTCGTGAGGGGGGCAGTCCCCGTCCATGGTTAGTTAGTGCAAATGTGCTTTTTTCTTCTTTTTCTTTTTTATTTATTGAATTAAGAGATAGTTTATTAAAAACTTACCCCAGGGAGTAAGTAAAAGTAAAAAAGAAATTTTAGTTGAAAAGATAGACTGAACTTTCACAAATCACTAATAAATTCCTTGGAGTGAACACGGCATTTGCCAGAACAGAACTGAAATATTTATTTATATATTTTTTTTTAAACAAACATCAATGTATCAGACGCCAACAAGGCCATTACCTGAATCAATTGACACATGAATTTGTAATAAAATTGAATTAAATTGAAAATTGAATTGATATACAATTATTTTTTTTTTACCAAAAAGAAATTTCCAATTCCCGGAGCACTCAGACTGGAGAAACTTTGATTTTATTCGTTTCTCTTTTATGTTCGGGTTGCTGTGGTTGATACATCTATGTATATAATAGAACCTATATAGAAAAATCGGTTATAAGAAAATCAAAATCGTATTTCGCATTGTAGGAGTATTTTTAAAACAACTCTTAATGTGAATAAAATTAACCTTTATTTTATTTCTGTTTATTATAAGAAAATAAATAAAACATTTTCTAACGTGCAGATTGCTTACAAAATTCATTTGTGTGTTAATTTGAGAAGCCAAATACTGCTACAATAAATGTTTTTTCTTATATACAGTATCTCACTTACAAAAGCTTAAAAATAAAAATTCATCTTCACTTTACATACCCATTTTTTTTTTTTTTAACCCATTCGTATGAAATTAAGCCATTACTCGCTATTCGACCGTCAGAACTCTATCACCTACACCTACTATCTTCATTTTCCATGATTTTGGATTTTTTTTTTTTTTTTCATTAAAATACGTGATTGCAATTTTCGATTCGGCGAATTCAAACAGAAATTGCAAGCTCTTATAATTTATTCACCAGTGCAACGTTTAAGAGGGGTTTGGCATTCATACATATACACGCGTGTATAAACTGAACACCTCCCTACCCACCAATGGTTTTCCATTTATTTTAATATATTCATTCAGTTGGGGTTCGTTAGCTGCACTTGATCACTGCAAGTTTAGTGAATAAAATTTCAAGTGGCCATTATCGCATGTGAAAATATGAAGTACGCCGATGATGGTTGCAACTGCAAGTGTCAATTAACATGAACGTGAGTGAAATTCTGAAAACAAAAAATTGGATAAACTTTTTAGTTTTTGTTTTTTTTACATAATTCTACATAGACATGCGTGGACAGTGTAGTGGTAAAATGGTTAAGTTTAAATAAAAAAAAAATGAAATTGGGAGTATTGTTAATGTTAATGACTTTCACAAATTTTGTTTGTCAATTGAACGTGAAAAGATGAAATTAAGAATTCGGTATATTTTGACTTATTTGTGAAGCTTTCCTATTCAATAGATAACGAAGCACAATTTTAAGTGAATAATCAACCAGTTCTAACAGTTTTGATATGTACTTAAAATGTAGCCTTAACGAGTGCAAGTATAGAAGAGGCTGTCCTGTTTCCATGTATGTACAGAATATATATACGTCGGTGTGTTTGCTGATAGTCTAAAAAGGTGCATTCGAAAATATCTCTGCAGTGATTAAACTTCTAATATTCTTCACATCAGTTGTAGTTGCGTCGTAATGTTTATACTTGGACTTCGTTGTGACATAATCTATACTCAAAACTTTAACATAGGAGTAGTGCCCTGAATTTGATTAAACCTCAGTATGATAATAGTATTTGCTGCATGAATGCGGGCTACAGCCTCTAGAAGGGTAGAGTGTGTGATTAATTTTTTAGTTTATTTGCAGCAAAAGCATATGAAGTTTAGAAGTACTTACACGCGTATGCAGCGAACGCTGAAAAAGCATTTTTCAGATATTTTGGCCAAAATAGATATATCCATACTTTACACATGCGATAAGAAGATGGAAAAGTACAAAATACACCAATATTTAAGTGCACCATCACTCAGCGGGATATCCAAGGTTCGAATATCAGAAAATACAAACAAACAATTTTCGAACGGTCCAACTTCTTGTGAACGTTTGACAAAGATTTGAGAGTAATATTGTCATGAAAAGCTCCTCCCAATTGAATAAAATTGTCCTTTAGAAATGGCATAAAATTGTAGAGAAGTTTTTTTATTTTTAACATCTTATAACATACTCCTTGGTTCTAGCGCAAAAATATTTATAAAATAATTATTAACTATTTCAAAATAAGTCTTATCCACCACCGTAAGAAGCTTTAAAAAAAGGTAACATCAGGTTTATTGAAGGAAACGCCCCCAAAAAGCAGGTATGGATGTACAAATTTTCTATCTCGAGATCAATCAATCTTGGTATTACTATCATATAATAGAGAAAATATGTCTATCCGTCTGTCTGTATTTATGTCTGTCTATAAATATCACTGCAGCCTAAATGGCTAGATGGATGGAATTTTCATTCTAATCTCAAAATTAACGGTAATTTACATGTGGCCAATATTAGAAATGTACAGTTTTCTAGAAAACGGCTAACGATTTCATTTCATTTTGACGTTTGCAATAAGACTACGTACCCAGTCTTTCGCTAAAGAATTGAATAAATGTACTTTACTTATTAGCGGATTTATACATAATACATTGGAAATTTGTATCTCGGTGTCGGCTTGAACGATTTAATTCAAAATTGAGATTTAAATCATTTACATTTACATACATGAGGGACATGGCATTCAAATTGTAGACGAAGTTTTTAAGCTTTTAACACATCTTTCGGAAATTCAAATCACTTCTTCTCCTGTCGAGATTGTATACTTTTGAAAAATGAACAATTTAAGAACGAACAGCACATGTGGAGTCGTAAACTTTATTTTTTATAATATATGCATAATTTCGAGGAAAAAAAAAACTATTTCTTCAATTCACCCTATTACCTATTGGTTCAGATTATGTACATACTTTTAGTGCAATATGGGGTTTATGTGGATGTTATTCGTTGTCGTTGATTTTAATTAAATTCGTTAATATTTGTGATTTTATTAAACAAAACATAGAAACCTAACATTTCAGCGCATTGAAAATTTGAAGAAAGATATTCAAATTAGTGTGATTCGCAAATAATGTGAAAGTTGCGTACATCCCAGTCGTGCACTTTATTTTAATAGTAGGCGTGTCTGAACACTTGTATTGTGTCGGGTTTTAAAAAGCTTATATACCATATATCATCATCCTCGGTCAAAATTTAGGACCCAAAAACTGGTGGTATATGCACGGATAGACGGACGTACTAACCGAAGGGCGAACATCGCTATATCGACTTAACTGTCGATGCTGATTAGAAATATATATAACTTTAGAGGTCTTTCGTTATTATTCTTTATGTTATACATTATTCTTTATGTCATAACCTAACCTATAGGTCGTTTGATAGGATATAAAACAATTCGAGTTCATATTTCGAATGAACACGACTTAATCAATCTTAGGAATCTACATCTTATTATAAAAACATTGTTATATAGGTATAAAGTCCCGTTTGAAAATAAAAGCTTCTGATGTAATTCAACTTATAAAATAAATGTTTAGCCATAACTCAGGTGAAAATAAGTCGCTCGTCCGGTACATCTTTTTGCTGGATTTAGAAAAACCTTCCAGGAAGATCAAATGTAACTGCAATTGTAAATGCTATATTTAAACATTTCTTTTCAAACTTTCCCACCATATTTTATCTTAGCCTTTCTTCATCCAAATCTGATAATTTTAAGACAGAAGTTACAAACCAAATATATAAAAAAATCAGTTTAATTGTTATCGACTCCCACTGCTTTTACTACTTTTACTACATTTGAATAATTGCTTAATTTAATTTCAATTAAATATCATAAAATTTATTATCATTGTTAGTTATGTTAGTTATAATTTAGACGCTTAATTATAAGATAATCATATCTTCGAGTGTCATGTAAAATTTGAGTAGTTTGAATGAATAAATAAATGAAATAAATGAAAAACTTACTTATGGGTACGAAAATAGACGGACAATTATATGTACCTATACACGAAAAAAAGATTTTCTTTTCACCTTATATTTTGAAATCGGAAACTGAAAATTTGTAAGCTTTCGAAATTATGAAAAAGTAAAAATTACGGTACGGCACATTAATAGCGCTATGGTCTAATCGCACATTATTAAACAAAAAAAAAATCAAAAACAAACTTATTCAAAAACATACAGGAAAGTTACAATCCATCTAGAACGTATCACATGAGACCCTATCTTACATCTTTTCACTCCTAATAAAGTGAGGGTAGCGTTGCGAAATTTGTAAACAAATGCAATTTTATCACAAACCTGTTGTTACAACTTTTTCTTAGCAGAAAGTGGGCATGGCTCCCAGAACTACCGAAGTTCACGGCTTCTGATGAGATATTGCCATTAAGTAGTAATCATCACAGTAAATAGCTATGAAAAAACAATACATTGGTATTTTTTTTTTTAAATGCCTCAAAAAGTAGGCGTGGACGAATGTGTAATGTATGAACGAAATGTAGGGAAGGTAACGTCTATATATTTTATTTAGACAATATTTTTCACTTTCTAGGCAAAATATTGAGAAAACTTATGTTATTTTAAAAGTGGATGTACTGTGAGCGGATTTTAAGTTTTACACTTGTACTGCTTTAAATTCTGGAAAGCTTATATACCAAATTTCATGTTCCTAGCTCAAAATTTTGGGCCAAAACAGGGGTAACATACGGACTGACGGACGGTTGTGGCTATATCGACATAACTTTTGATGCTGATCACAAATATATATGCTTTTGGGGTTCTATCGTTATTATTTCTCTACCACTGTACGCTACTAGGGGCCCAATAGCCGACTAGCCGTCTCTGGAGCGCGTAAAACTTCTCATACCATATTGTAAAGTCGTATTTCAGCTTTAAATGTGAATAAGCATTTTTGTAATACTTTTGTCAAAATCAAAATTTAGATATAATAAAATTCGTAAATTGCTTTCGCATTTTAGTCCCATACAAGTCTTCTAAATTAAAGTGCATCGTAGATGCGGGGAAGAGTTATCGATTTTGCATCACGGTGGTAATGAAATAGACATAAGGCAAATTTTATTGATGTTTTGGAACTCAGCTTATCTACAGTATGTTGAGCAACACATGGAAGCTAAACAAAGTGATGTTAAGTTAAAAAAAAAAATTGTCAATTGCTAGTCGGGCCTCGCTTATTGTTTATGCTACAGATTTAAAGTTATTTTGTTTAAGAAACTACACATATGCAAAAAACAATAAAAAATTGTTTACATTTTTGGACTCCTTAGATTAGATGTTCAACTTTAATCTTATATGTCACATGATGCGGTTTTAAAATATTTATATATTTTTTTTTTTCGGCACATTATGCCCACAACAGCCCCCGTACAAACATTTTTTCTACAATTCCCTAATTACGAGTATTTTTGATCCACCATGTACTATATTTGTAAAAAAAATTCAGGTCTCTAATTCAAACGATTCAAAAGTTGCAAGCGTGTGACAGTAACACGAACAGGCGTACAGACAGACACCGGTTTTAATCCATTAGTGTTCTGTTTATTTCATTCTGGTATGGAACACTAAAAACTAAAGTGCACTACTGGGTAGCACGTACTTGCACCTACATATGTATGTTTGAGCGCGATCAATCTTAATGTTACAGCATACTCTGTTGTTTGCCACACTGTATACTATGATTTCCACCCCACTCTTAACCGTGTACATGTGTGAGTGACATAAGGAAGGTGGTTGAGTGGAAATGTAAGCTGGAGCAAATCTGTGAGTGCAGTTGGCTGCCGACACGGGAAGTTGTGATGTGCCACAGAATTGCGTAAAAGTAAATATTCTCCAAGGTTTCTCTATCATATACATATATGCATATATGCATACTTGTTTGCTTGCAAATCACTATATTTTTTTTTTTTTTTAAGAATATCTATTAAAAAAAAAAAATTGAAAATTCTACAAAACTTGGCATCCAATAATCTTGTATATGTGTAATATTGATTTTGAAAAAATTCGATTGAGTCTTAGCAGAGAAATAGCAAGTTTTCGAAAACCAGCTGATAAGTCAAGTGCCATTGTACGGAATCTGTTGGTATATATCCACCGTGATTTAAATATTAAATTCGAACAAAATCGATTGTAATTGTGCAGCCACAGACCCCACAGATAGTTTGAAAAAAAATCTGTTCAGCCGTTAAGGATGCAGTCGTGTATTAATGATGTAGAAAATATTATATAAGAATCGAACAAAAAAATTAAAAACAATATAAAACTAAATTTGATTGCTCCTTTTTTGTCACAGCTTCATAATTTTTGAACCATTGAAGGCAGAAGGTTTAAATTTGGATTTAAGAGTAAATTTTGCAAAATCGTTTTTTGAATACGTTTCTTTGCTTTAAAAAGCTTTTTACAACTTATTACCGTATTTTACATGGACAATTCTTTTTACGTTATATTTCACAGTTCGAAGTAAAACTGGTGTAAAAGAAGTGGTTATTTGAATGGGGGTTTGGTGTCAAAGGTATAATTAGGAGACAAGATTAAATTCCTTCGTAACATTATTTGTGCTCGCTGGCGCCATACTTTCCAAAGAGCAAACCTACAGACAGGTATCTCAGATGGTAACATGGTTAATGTAACATAACCATGTTACCATCTGAGACCACAGCCATAAATAACCATACATTACTATATGTATATATATTCCTTCAATATACTGGATATGTAATACTTTCAATACCAATCAATCTATATAGATTATATTTGTCTAAGATATATTTCTCAATTTAAAATGTACTATAACCACTTGAAGGACATTAATAGTCCGAAACGTTACTACCACCTATCAAGGCAATACCTCCTGATAAATGATGAACATCATTTCGAATTAGTTTCTTGCTATTTGCCACATCACATAGTTCTCCTTCAACGTTTGTGCCCACAAATTTTCCTTATTGTGAAAATTGCAATTTTTCTACGCTCTCTGGAGAGACATTCTCATCTATCATTTGAATATGAAATGCTACTGCTGCTATGTGGAAGCGTTCAGTTAGAATCTTTGCTTCCCTTAAGTGGGTGCCTCGCAGCTCACTTTTTTTCAGCTTCATTTCCTTTCCTTTCTGTTTTTTTGTTTTGCTCCTTTTTGTTTTAAATTAAACTTCTTGATGTATATTAATAATAGTCTGTCAGATACAAATCTGTACAGAAGAGCACCCATTTCACATTTATGTAAGTCCAAAGACTGTGTGCTGGTGGCGGGTTGACTCTTATCAGAGCTTTGCGAAAAGCGGAAAAAAGGTATTCTTTCCGTATAGCTGAAGGGTGTGATGTAATCCGTCATTTTTAATCCTTTGCTTCTTGGAAACCAGAGATAAGAATGAGATTTGATTTCGTTAAGAATAATAATACGCAGTTTTTTTCTAGTAGTTGTATAGCTAAGTTTACGTTCGTAGAAATTTAACAACCACATTAGATTCTAGTATTTGGCACATCTTGAATTGACAATTATAATGATTAGCTACTATCAGGATTGTGTACTATTATATTTCGGAATTTCTGCCTATTACTTAAATCGGATAATCTTTTATTAAAATCGGCACTCGCATCCGAATAATATCTGGATCGCTCAACTAGCACTGAACCAGAGTCCAATATGAGGAAACTCATAGCATTCAATACTGATTGGTAGTGCGTAAGTATTTTGATGGATGCACCTGTAATACCAGTGTTCAGTTTAATACGTATCTGTATCCCAATAGCAAGGGTATCAGTCTGAAGAACATTAGGATCAGAGCGATTTTTAGTTTTTGGAGTGGATTCAAAATACTAGTTTCAGCACCGACTAAGACTTGACACTCCATTATAATCTGACATCTGTGGTTGGCTTTGCTGAATGCATCTAGTAGGAGTAAGTTTGTACATGCAGCTAAAGGCACATCTAAATTACCTGGAATGAACCTGTTGCCTGGCACACAGCATAGGTGAATGTTGAATTGCACCTTCATCTCCATGAGAGACTATCTTGAACTGCCTTTGAAGTAACTGAATGCTTATGTTAATATCCAGAATAGATAGTATTTATACATTATATCTCAGTCAGCACAGGACTTCCTTAAGTTGCGGCGAGTTGTAGTCGGTGTTTTCGTATGAAAAATTGTTTAGATCAATGATCGAAGAGTCCACGGAGCTTTAATTAGTGCCCCACTGATGCACATGCATGCGCATCTTTTCCTAAAATCACGCCATGCATTAATATGAACTTGAGAACGGACAGATAGAGCCAGAGTGTAGTACGGGGTTGTATACCCTAGTTAATACCAATGGCTTTTTAAACGAGTAGAAAGTTACATTAGCTTTTCAATGCGTTCTTATAAATAGAATTTCCAGTTTAGTCTCCCATTCAAAATAATAAGTGAACGTTTTTCTAACTACTACAGTAAAAAAAATTGGTTTCTGCCTGGTAGTGCAATTGACCAAAACTAGTCTGAGTGTTCTGAGACTTGGGTTCCTTTTTTTTATGCGAAAAGGGCGAATGGAGGAGAAGATACAACCGCAAACGCTATGACCTGAATCAGGATATAAGTATTCAAAAAGTATAAATTGATGGCTACATCAGTTTTACTTTGAGCGATTTATAGATCCTCACATTTATCCGGCCTGGATGCTCTTAAAGGAAGATATAATTGCCTATATAAAAACGACATCAAGCAACATGTTGCAGTGCAGGAAAGCTATACATTTCTTTTATTAGCTATATCAATATAAATTACACAAAATGTAGCTCAGTTGAAAATTCGAAGTATCTTCTTGCTTCTGCACTCGTGCAGAAACCCTTAAACTGTTTTTCGTTATCCTTCTCCTTTTCTTTAGATTTTCTTTTATTTATATGCTTGTCTATAAGCATAAAAAAGTCAACATAGCATTCTAAAGTGTCACAACAAAGTCACTTCATTCCAACTCCTTGGGGTTAAGATATTGCAAAAGGGACGAAAATCGTACCGTTTCCCTTTTGAAATAGAATCCCATGGAAATTGGAAGAAATTTATCCTTAAGCCCCTACAGAAAATATCCTTACCCGATCCCATTTAATCCATTAAAGCATTCAACTTTCTGCGGAAAATGCGGATGGCTTACTGTTGAGTGTAATTTGAGGTCACAAAAGGATTGGCATCTTTGCTAACGGAAAATATATGCAAGGAAATTTTTGAAGAAAAAAAAATCTATTAAGAATACAAGGTCGGTCGAATAAATAAATGACATTATTTTGAAGCTTCTGACCCAACCAATGTATCCACTGTTGAAAAGTTAATGGCATAAAGTCCGTATGTTATTAGTTTTGATGGAGTGAGGCTTAAACTCACAGTAGGTAGGTACTATTATTGTATATGTCGCAAGGACTGCTCATGCACACATTTGACTGTGGGTGAAAGTGGAAGTCAGATCAAAGTTTTGTGTGCTCAAAAAAGGAACTCGTATGTATTTTGGCATAAGAGACGTCTGTACTGAAGATATGCAAAACCTTTTATTGACATTATGTGCTCTTCCTCTCATTGACAGCGATTCACCAAATTTCACATTTACATTCATTCATCTCTTTCATGAATTTCTTTAACATTATTTTTGGTCTTAAAGGACATTTACCTACCTGATTCTTCGCACACGAGTTGGGTGGAAAATTGTAATTTTCTTCATGAATTAACCTCGTTCATGCATGAATTGCCAAATGTCAACTACGAACAGTATGCGCAATGGGGGTTTATCCCACCGCATCCGCCATCAGACCACATCCATCAAAATCGTTTATTCAACTGATTGACTGACGACGACAAAGACGAGAAGTGGTTGAACCATGTCAACCATATGTTCACGGTGACGGTGACAAGGCCTTAAAAGAAATCATTCAATGTAATGTGTGGTTTCGATGTATTTCACTTCTTTCAGAAGTTGAGAATTATTTGTGCGATAATAGGAATGATTTATGTGTTTTGCTAAGAATTGAGATACAATCAGGATATTTATTTGACTTAAAATTGGTATTACCACATAGGCACCCCTGAGCATACCGAGTTAATGGAGGTAAGATAAGTTTAAATGGTTTTATCACAGCTATTCCGCTTAATAACAACAGCTTTTATCTACAATAATCTTTTTGTACGAAAATTAACATTAACCCAGAGACTCTAGCCACACTTTTGCAGACAAATGTAAAAATTGAAACCTATCAACAAGCAATGAGTCTTAACTCATCAGGAAAAAAGATTCTACATAGCTTTTATAAGCAAATTCTTTGAAAATTAAAAATGCATCGTCAAAAATAAAAGCGTAACTTCATGAGATTGTATAGCATTAGGACTGTAGCCTCGCATCCTGGTTTGATAAAGAGTGGCACTAAGCACACGCAAGCTTGCAAAGTGACGCTGCACAGAAGAAAAGGGAAACAAATCAACTTCTAATAAAGAAGACGATATAATATGTAAAACGAGAGATATAATCAATGGAGAGGTGTTATAGTAGTAATCATGTTCGAAAGTTGTACCAGAATGTTAAAGCAGCATGCCAAGGCAACAGAAGCCTGTAGGGTGAAGAAGGAAATCTTAGAATTTGGAAAGATTACTTTTTCAGATTTTTAAAAGCTGGTAACGGACGACGACGATCAATAATTCCTTCCACCCAACAAGGCAGCTGGGGATAATTTGATACGGACAAACATCAAGTTGTCTGTATAATATGGTCGGATAAAAGTATGACCGACGAGTGGAACCTTAGAATCGTTTGACCAATCAAGTAAGGAGACCATCTGAACTGCGCCAATTACAGAGGTATTGGACTCCTTAAAATCGCTTGCAAGATCCTATCTACCATAGTATGTGAATACCTTAAGCCTTTTGTCAACAACCTGATTAGTTTATATCAGTGTGGTTTTAGGCGAGGAAAGTCCACCAAAGATCAGATATTCACATTGCGTCGGATCTTGAAAAAATTCCAGGAACTCCAAATGGATACTCATATTTTTCCATCGATTTTAAATTCACCTATGATAACGTCTACAGGCGAGCTATACAGATCTAGACAGACTAGATATGTCTAGTCTGTCCGTCTATGCCGAATGACAATGGAGAATGCACGGTGCTCTATCGAGGTCGGTAACAACATCACCAAGGTTCTTTCCTTACACTCCTTTAAGCACTAAGTTACTAACAGTTCCTTGTCATATCCATAATTCCATGCGGATGTCAAATTTTCATTGATTATAGCCAGGTGTCGTTTCTATTAACATTGTCCGATACGTTTTTGATGCGAAGAATTTTGGTGATTTGCTGTTTAGACATTATTCTAATTAAATAAGCACAATATAAAACATTGTATTCTCCCTTTTAATTATTACAATATAATATTTGTACCTACAATTAATTTAATTTGCACTTTTTAGTATCTGAGTTTCTCTGTGAATATAACAAACTTTACTTTATTATTTTGTTTTAATTTTATTTTAAGCTATAACTTACTTATATTTCGTATTACAACTATCAAATTTATATCTTTGCTAACCAAGAATTGCTGCAGTCAATTTTTTTTCATTTTTATTAATAAATTTGATGTCAGAATAGAACTGCGATAATAGTGACGCGCTTTCATGTGATTTCTTTAACATCATACTTAAAAGGAATGTTAGGTACAAAATTCTCAGCGCAGAGATCAAGAGAAGAACCACTCTTGCCAACCGCCGTGTTTATGTGCTCTCATCATCACAGTTCTGCTATACAGCGCAGAGGCATGGTCTTTATCAATGGCGGATAAAAAGATACTTAAAAGAACAATTCTTCGAGTGGTTTTTGATCCTGTTTTTATCGACGGGGAATGGAGGAGAAAACGCAACAATTAACTACACCGATTGCACAGTAACATTCATCGCCTGAGATGACTAGGATATGTAGAACGAATGAACATCAACGCTTTGGAATGCAAAGTTTTCAATTCCATCCCGGAGGTACATCGCGGTAAAGAAAGGCCTCACCTAAGGTGGCGTACACAAGTGGAAATGGACCTTCGTGTGCAAAACTGAAGGCGACTAGCACAAAATCGAGACGCTTGGCTGGAGACGCTAGATCCATTCCAGATAGTAGCGCTATCTAAAAATAAAAAGTAAGTAAGTTTGGGGCTGCAGTTTGTTAACGGTTTTTTAAATAAACTATTAAATATAAAATTATATTTTTCTAATTTCCAAAACAAATCTCCTGGCTGTAATGTTTCTATATTTATCTTGTAAAATTAATTGAAGAACACTAGCTCCTTTCTTGTATAAACTAAAGCAAATTGAATGTATGCCTTAAGTAGAACTTGCTTGTAGTAAAAAGACAAATTTACAGTAATCGTGTCCGAGATAAGGTCAGATTCTAAATGATTCCGCATGACAGCTCTACATGTATCTGCCCATCCGGTTGTTCGCTTGTGTGTCTGCCGTTAGTGAATAAATCCGTATTTCTACTAATTTTCCACAATTTTTAGTGTTCCGTACCAGAATGGTATAAAACGTAACACTAATGGACAACGCAGTGTCAGTCTGTCAGGCCTTCAGTATGTCATATAGTAATAACTTCTGAACTGTCAGACCTAGAGAGTTAAAATTCTGCACAACAATAGTAATCGAAAACTAAGGTTGTATTAAGTTTCTGTAATCTCCAAGGGTAACGTCAAGATAACTGGGGAGCATTTTTGTTTTTGCTGTTATTGTTGTTGCTTATGATTCACAGTATTTTTTCCGTCCTCCTGATATAATCACGATCAAGTTGCACTTTCTGCCATGTTTGCACTTTCGCAGTAGACTTGAAATAAACTTTCGGAATTGATTGACTTTTTTATTTATTTCAACCGAAATTTAAAAATTTCGCACTAATTTGTATACTTGTATAACAGATCAAGAGACGAAATGGTCATGAAATTCGTCTTCGGAACTTCGGTACGAAATAGGGTAGCAACGAAAACCTGGATACAGCACACGCATTTAAAGAGCTTGCCATAAGAAAATATATGATGAATTGAGGACAATTGAGGAGAACTCAATATTCATGTGGGTGCTCCTACACGAACTCAATAGCCTATTCAACACTAGATATCAGTCTAGCAAGGAAGGTGCAAGTTACACCATTTATAAGGCCAGAAGCCATGGGATGATATGGTGTATGTATCATACGTGAAGAGTTTTGGAAGAAAGATGAAATCAATGAAATCGAGAACTTTAACTGGAACAGGAGTAAGAAGTGCAATAGCTTAAAAATAAGAACAAAAAATGAACTATCTAGGGGCATACTAGATATGGGAGAAAACCATATGTTCTATCTAGACCCACCCCCGACTCAAAAATGTCTAAGGAATATATACGGGACGAGGCACCATGATCCAAAAATTACCTCGGCGTGCACTCCACTTCTCTCCCCTAGTGTATTCATCCAAGTATCTTTGGTTTTAAAATTGAAAACGTGGCAGGATACTCATATATTTATATATAAAGTACTCACATTCCACGTACGCACAAATGTTTTCCGGTTTAAAATTGCGCCATCCCTCGTTCCGTCGAAAATTATAGCTCAGTTTGAACAAAGGATGCAGACTTTCTTTATATTCTTAGTGTTCATACATTTAACGATGCATGTATGACTTAAGTTAAACATATGCACATAAGCACGATGAAATGCGAAACTCTCTTCTTTGATACTTTGCTATTTTTTATTATTATTCCTTTTCTCCGGTATACTTCCTTACCTCTTATATCATGGACAACTATAAGATGAAAATATTGCCAACGAAAATTCCCTCATTTTTCTTACTTTAGAAGTTCTTAGAAGAGCATAAGGGACAAAATACTTTTTAAGTCCTTTTTCACAATGTCACGTCCCACGGATAAATCGAAACGGGAACAAATCATTTAAGGCAGATGTGCTTGACAAACACCATGAATGACAACAAAAGCTGATCATTATCGATGGGAAATGTTCGACGAGGATGCATGGGTGAGTGAGAATAACAGACAAAAAGTTTACTCTTAAGTTGATGTCCAATTCTTTAACTTTTGGAATTTAATTCAATTATTATACCCGCCAAAATAGAGATAAAGTTATGTTTTCATAATTTAAAACAAAAAAACTAAGTCCTGCTTTTATGTTAAGGTATTGGAGGTATTTAAAGGACTCCGGCAAATTATTTCGAAACTGATGTACCTATCAGTTTTTTTTTTTGTGTAGCTATTTTTTTTTTTTTATAATTTGCACATGTTAAAGGGGATATGAATACCCTTATACTAATTTTTAGAACTCGGGCATTTTTTGTGGAAAGGGGAAGACACAGAGAGAAAGACAGATTGGTGTAGTTGGTTTGAAACTCAGGTGGTAGTTAAGTTTCAGTGAACTCCAAGGGTGGCTGTCCAGATAACTGGGGAGTATTTTTTTTTGTTTTCGCTGTTATTGTCGTTGCTTATGATTCACAGTATTTTTTTCCGTCCTGATGTCATCATCACGATCAAGTTGCATTTTAGCCATATGACCACACTAATGCCAGTGTTATGCCTTCACAGTAGAGTAGACTTAGCTTTCGCAAGTGATCGACTTTTTTTCTATTTATTTCATGATTCTTGACATCAGGATTCGAACCGTGAACCAACCGCGTGACAAACGATGATGTTGCCACTACACCACGGCCACCCGTACATATGTGTAAGGTAGAAATTTCTTCCTCTTGATGATATTCAAACATTCTACAGGTAGATAAACCATTCATTTGTGAAAGAATTTCACCACTTTAAGATAGTTGACGTGTAATCGAACCATTCTCTACCAAATGAAGGAAACCAAATTGTTCCTTAACGAAGTCATCAAGTTAAATACTTTAAATTACTCTCTTCAATCGAGTGTACTTCGTATGCTGACAAAGAGGTGAATGTAGGGGTTACCAATATAAATCATCCAATCAGAAATGAATCGCAATTCAACACCTTGAAAGACACTTTAACTGTAATCAAGCGAAAATTGGTTGGATATTTTTCATCAAAATACCTCATTTCTACTTTAGTGTTCCTGTTCTGTTCTCTTCATTTAATTTATCTTTGTCGAATCGGTATGTGGTGGTTGGTCAGGGCACCGTAACCGTTTAAAAATTTAAATACTAATCTATCGGCTAGCTTAAATTCGTATAAGAAAGCTACATGATGATGATAACTGATCTGTATACTCTATCTCATAGTGTATATTAATTTTGATACATAGTTTGTTACATAGATAAATAATAGCATTAGGCCCCCAAAAGTATATATATTTGTGATCAGCATCAAATGTTATCAATCTAGACATGCCATATGTCTGTCTGTTCGTTTTTGAGTCTTAAATTTTGAGTACAAGTATAAAATTTTTGAAAACCACGAGGTGGTTCAAAAAATTTATTTTTTCTCAGTATTTTTGCTAGAAATTGAAAAACTTCGTCTTGATATAATATTTACACTTTGACTTTATATATTTCGTACATACATTATATATATATATATGGCTACTCCTACTTTTCGGGGACGTTTTCTTTAAAAAAAATCGAGTTTATTGCTTTTTCAAAGCTATTTACGACGATGGTTAAGTCTTATTGTGAATATCTTATCAGGACCCGTGAACAACGGTTATAAATTTTGACAGCTATGCCCTCATTCTGCTAAGGGAAATTCGTAACAACAGATTAATCAAATGTTTTTAAAATCGCAGAAATATTCTCTGAGTATAACGATATCACTGCGTATATTTAAAATTTTTATTTTTTTTTTTAGTTGAGAGGTAAGAATATGAAACTGCGCCTATACAGAGTAACAGTGTGGGTTTCTTACCCACTAAACCCACCCCCGCTCATGTCATATTCCCAGTATCCTGAGCGGGGGTGATTTAGTGGGTAAAAATCCCTCACTGTTAGAAGAGAATATTTCCGGGATTTTCGTCATTTTATTTGGATCTTGGGTTTTGTTTTGTTAAATACTGAAGATTATACGTAGGGACTAATTTAGTTGATTGAATAGTAAAACACAAAAATAATTTTAACTTTACGTATTTAATCTTCATCTTTTTTTTAATTTCTCCACATAATTCCCATTTATTTCAATACATTTCTTCAGCCGATAGATCCATCTTTCAAAACAGCTTTTAAAATCCTCTTTTTGGAGCTTTTCGATTTTGACATTGACTGCACTAATAATCTCCTCATTAGATGTGAAGATTTTTCCCTTCAAATCTTTTTTTATTTTCGGAAGCAGCCGAAAGTCACACGGCGCTAGATCTGAAGAATAAGGTGCTGGGCGAATTTCATTGATGCCCGAGAGCGCAAAAAAGTTGTTGTTTTTTTTCAGTAGCGGCGAAACTCCTATTTTTGTCGGTGTCCTAGTAAATTTTGGAAAACTTGTGGTAAGCAAGTTTCAGTATACCAATTAGTAGTGACTGTCTGACCAGTTTTAAGCGGTATGACGGCGACCATTTTCACCCTGGTGAAGAACATTGACATCATAACTGTTGTCGCTGACTTTTGTTGTTTGACCTTAACTGGAGGATTTGTACCTTCTGGGGTCCATATCATGGACTGCTGTTTGGTTTCCGGATCGTACTTGTAAAACCAAGATTCATCACCTGTAACGATCTTATTGCAACTTAACTCACCATTTTCAAACTAATCCAGGAAATATTGAGCAAAACGAACACTAGCCTCTTTTTACTCTCCATTCAAAATTTTTGGAACCCATCGAGCTGACTTCTTCGAATATTTCAGGTAATAATTTAAAATTCATGACACAGCCAAAGCATTGAAGCCCAGTTCATCCGCTATCATCTCCTGTGTCATCCTGGCATCTTCGTCAATTTTAGCCTTCAGCAGGGCCACATTTGTATCGTCGGTCAAGGATTTGGGCCGACCTTTACGAGATTCGTCCTCCACAGAAAAATGGCCAGTCTGGAATCTTCGAAACCACTTTCAAATAGTAACATGAGATGGTGCATTTATCCCCTATGCATTTTGGTATTCGTTCAGAATTTTGACTGGCGTGAGTTGACGTCGAAATCCGAAGAGAATAGCAAAACAAATTTCTTACTGTGTTGGCGGTGTAACTTTAACCGAGCTTACGTCACTAATTTTCTCTTTCTCGTCTTCATTGTTCTGAAATTTGGAAATAAATATTGTTAGATTATAAGCTACAGAAATGCATCTTTTTTTTCAAAAACTACTAAATTGACACCAATTAAGCGAACTTTTGTTAGTCCCTACGTATCATTCAAATGTTCGCCTCCAGTGTTTATGCAAATTTGAGCCCTTTTTTATGGCATTTTCAATCACTTTTCTCAAAACTTCTCTACCAGGATAGGATGTTCGCCATTTATTGTCTAATGTTGTGTTTTCGGGCTGCGAGAGTCTTGTTCACATAGTACAATAATATAAAACGACCTCGAATAAAGAAGTCTGGAATGGCCAGATAGTAAATTGGCAAAATGGTATATAACACGGCCTGGAAAAATGTCCTTTACTAAGTCCATTGTGTTACCCGCTGTATGTGTAGTGAAATCACATGTGCTCCAACCCCAATTCATCCATTTCGGGTATTAAAAACTCAAGTAACATGGTTCTGCGGCACTCGCCAGTCACAGTTATCGCATTGCCAGCACCGTCTTCCAAAAATTTGGGCACAATCACCATTTCGGCATAGACGTCGCACCACACAGTAACTTTCAATGGCTGCAAAGGTGATTCTTGAATAATACGCGGGTTTTCAGTGACATGTCCGGAGAGATGGGAATGTGCATCGTCACTCATTTTTAATTTAGAAGAAAAGTCGTCCTCTTCATGGTTGAGGTTTTTCATGCGCTATCCAGACGGACTTAGTGGTCTGAGGGTAGCTGATACACCATCTGAGTTTTATGCGGAAACATCTTCAAGTCTTTCCCCAAAATACGCTGCAGAGATAGCCTGGAAATGCCCAATTGCATGGCCCGTCGTCCCATTGATGTTTCTGGACACTCTTCCACATCCTCGTGCACAGTATCAATATTCTCGACCGGACGGCCTGTTCTTGGTCTGCCAGCACTTGCCCTATCTCATGATGAGCCAGTCTCTTCGAGGCATGTGGCTTGGCGTCGAATTGTGCGACCAGTCAGTACCGAACGGTGGGAAAATCTTCCCCGAAATTCACGTTGTGTTCATATCACTGATGAATTACTCCGCACTAAAATCAAAGCAAATATTCCACGTTCTTGAGGTGATAGCTGTTTACTACACAACTGCTAATATCGCTATGACAGAAGACGTCAATTATACAAATTATAGACAATTCATTAGTCATGTTTTTTATTCCCACGTTCTCATTTTACTTATTTGTTTCTTATTTTCTTAATAAATAAAACAAATGTTATTTAGCCGTTTGCCAATGTTTTTTTTTGTTATTGGAATGGCGATCTGGGGGAGCCAGAAAGTTTTTTTTTTGTATACTTAATCCTGCCCTGGATATTGATACGATAGATATTTCTGAATTTAAACCATTACACAAGATTCTGGTCGTGAAATAATAGCACGGTAAGTCATTTTCATTTACATATTTCTTGTCTACCACTTCAATACGTTAAATGGATCAAAAGGAAACGTATTCATTTGAGAACCTCTAACGTTTATATGTGGGATAATATTTTTCCCTATGTGGAATAAAGGATTTTTGTATCACCATCGATTTTAATTCGAATTTAGCGCAATATTCCTTTCAAAGGCGAAGAGTAGACAGTGAATTCAAAGACGATATTAAAATTGGATATCTCTAGATTTTTATTTAATTCTCCTTCTGAAAAGATCAATGAAATATTTAGACCCTGGCACACAAAAAATAAGTACCTACCCTCAAAACATTTTTGAGAAATTTCAATACGTTAATAAACCGACAACATTAAGACACATTATCAACCTGAATCTCCTTCAAACTTACAGAAAGGAAATCTACGCAATTTGCTGAAAAGCCGTCACTTATCCAAACATCAAAGTAGAATCAGCCGAAAAGATGTTGATCAACCATGAATCGAAAAAAATAAAATAAAATATGCTTTCGCTACGTTAACCATAGTACAAGGCCGAGTCCATGTACTTACAGTTACATTACGCAGAATACAACGCCCGGCGCTCACTTGTTTATCTACACATTTTCGAAGGTCTAATATTGAATAATGATAAAAGGAAATTTTCATTACGCAAAAGCCCCCACAGGCTACAACCACCCACCAGATATACGATGGATCGTGTCGTGTCCTTTGAGCGAATACAATTTTTCCTTCTGGTTCATTTAAATATTTATTTTATTTGCAATTTTTCATATTTTCGTTGGCATCGCTTTGCAGTGGTATAACCATCGCTGAAATTGGCTTCCACCAAATGGTAGTCCATATAATTTATTCACGTATCCTCTGCATTGAGCATATGCAAAGGAATTCCATTGAAAAATTTCTCTAAATTGAAAGTTCTTTCAACCGCGTCGACGGCGGCGATGGTGCGGTTGTTGTCGTTTCGTTGCCTTTTTCTTCGTTGTTGCTGGAAAATTGTAAGTAAAAGGGCTCCCACAAATGAAATTCCAAGAAATAGAATTGTATCGCGTATAAGATTCCGATAGATGGAATTTGGGTTCAAAAAAAAGGTTTGACAGAGTTTGGTGGCGCGCTATTGTGTATGGGCCACGTCCTTTTGATATCCTTATTTTACATAAAACCCTTTGATTGTGGTAAGATTAAAATGTTACTTGGGGTAACTGGAGATGGTGAACACGATATGGTTGCCTTTGTTTTATGAGTCCGGGAATTTATTCCAGCGTGTTGAATTTCCTTTTTTTCCTTTCTTGTGATTCCTTTTTTCTGCGTGGTTTGTAAGGCAGAATGTTAAAATTGAAATGTATGAATACAAGACTACGTTGATAATGTTGAGAAAATTGATATAGGTTGAATGACGGAGATGAAATTTAACATGTTAATATCGGATTGGTCTTCAATTTTACAAGGTCTCATTTGAACTGATTTCAAAGACAATTTACCTTTTTTCATTTTAATTCTGCATCAAAATTAACGAAAGATCTGGTAACTTAAAACATGAAACATTCGCTACGCAATCTTTTAGAAAATTGGACATCTCTATCTATTAAGTGAGTGCATGTACGAGTTCATACAATACGTATGTACATGTGGACAAAAAAAAAAAAGCAAGTCATAGAGGGTGTTGGGGAATACAGGAAAAAAAAAACCTTTTTCTTTTAAAAAAAAAAAAAAATATATAAATCCCGAAGTAGTCAGACTCAATTTTAGGTCCATTGTATGATGCTTCCAAGCAGAAAACCCCGTTTTGGTCGCCGTTAAGAAATTTCCATTTTATTTTCTCTTTTATTTATTCCCTTGCCGTTCCTTGTTCTTCGGGTTCAAACCTTCACAGCTCGGGTCACAAGCAAATATACTACCCACTACACTGTAGCCACCCACTGATGAAAAAGGTGTTAATAAACACAACTTTTATAATTTTTGCTACTATAAGGCAAAATGATGATAGATAAACTATCAGCGTGCTTTGGGATTCCGTAATCCTTATCGTCTTACGTCAGTAATGAAAAATGTTCATTTCAACTAGGGCACCAAATTTTGTTCATATCGACACCGAAAAATTAATAGAAATCCTTGTTTTTCTTAACGCTCTTAGAGAGAGCTGAGCCAGAATTGCAGAACCGAATGAAGAGGACAAAAGTACAAAATATCTTGAGTTCTGAAATACGAAATCTCCAAGAGGCATAGACCTGCATTCATTCGTAAGGATTGCAAGGGAAATGAGACGTCTGTATTCGACGTCGAACAAGCTGCATTCAAATAAACAAGTGGTTATGCTTCTCTGAGTTACAAGATATGGAACACCTCATTTGGTCAAATTCCAGAGCAATGTAAATTCAGAAACCCGCTCCGAAAGAAAAACTGCCGAAGAAAATTTTGCTGACCTAAATCTCGCTTAAAAACATACACAAAAGTTACAATCCATATGGAACTAATCATATGATACCCTTTCATTATCTTCTAACCATTTCCTATTAAAGTGGGTTGTGACTTTTTAATTCAATGCGATTTGCATTCTTTTTAAGAGATTTCATTAGAAAAATTGATGTTAGTACTCTCTCAAAAAGTAAAACATCCTCAAAAAATGGGGTGTATGTTTGGTACAGCAACATTTTTCAGCGTCAGTATATAGGAGTATTTTATGGGATAGGGTATAAAACTTATCATGTTAAAAAATAAAGTAGACTTTTCAATTTGTATCCCATTAGGACCTGTTACGAGTAGGAGCTTTACTGTGTGAGCAGAAACGTACTTTGAGTATGGTGGTCATATGCGAAATAATTTGCCAGCGGTGTGATACTAAAATTTGTTCGCTCTCAGCAGCGTTGGAAAGATATGGGCTTCTTAGAACAGCTCGTGCGTAATTTGCCTGTGGCTGAAAACACTCATTTGCAATCATTCAACTTGTGTCTTTAAGATCCCCACTTATGTTTGACTTTCGAGTTAATACCAGCGCTGCTACATTGCTACGATCGTAGCAAATTTGCTACGTTTTCAAAGAAATAAAAGTATTTGCAACTTTACCAACATTCATCAAATTCATGGATTTTGCTAAGTTTTAGACTTTTCCTCGTTTAGTCATATTTTTTTTTAACGTCACTTCTTCCAATCATTTTTTTTTTTGACAAATCTATGTACTCTATTTTTCCATTAATTCTGCAACCGCCACAGAAAATAAGTTAAGAGTGAGTACAAATGCGCAGTCCACTCTGACAGGCCTGCCTGAATGTGTACAGTTTTATCTGATAGGAAAACCGAAGGAAGTGTACCTCAAAAATCTTGAGGTTTCCTTTCCTGGGGGCTAGAACCTGGTGAAGTTTTAATTTGTTTTCATTACATGCATATTGTGAACGCTAAATCATCTGAACACACCCATCCTCGCTCGATGATGTCAAAACTGAAGCTGTCAAAGAGGGGAGTATCAAATCGGGTGAGAAGAAAAACGTGTGCGAGCCATAACCACAATTGAATTCATTTTCTTATATATACATTTTGTACAAAGTGACTAAAAGAATTTTTTAATTATCTTTGTTAATTAAATATTACTGGGAATTAAAAAATCTGAAAGCCTTTCATTCAATTTGGCCGCCACATCTTAAAAAATTCTTTTATTAAACATAAAATGACGGATCCCAACCCATTTGGTACTTCTTCGAAGGTAATTAGATCGCCAAAGAGTACTAGGTCGTCACGAAAACCTGCAAAGTCAAGTTGCCAGCTATGCGCAGCAGGTGATAACCAAAACATGGTCATGTGCGACGACTGCGACAGGTGGTTCCACTTTGCCTGTGTTGGAGTAACCAATGACGTCAACAATCACGACTGGAGTTGCGAAAACTGTCGCGCTAGGTGCCTCAATCAAGTCGAAGACACTGCAACGAATGCAACGACGACAGGTGCGAGTGTAAGTATACTTGCCGACAAAGTGCTTGCTTCTGCCCCCAATGCGGTTGCTTCGGCAACCTATTTTTCTCGTCCAAAGTCCTCATCATCCAAAGTCTCATCGGTTCGACAACTTCAAATCGAACTTGAACGGCTAGAAGAAGAACGTGCTTTACAAGATAAACGCGATAGAGAAGAGCAGCTGCAGAAAGAGAGACGACAGGAAGAGGAGCGAGTTCTACAGGAGAAAAGGAGGCAGCGTGACCAGCAGTACCTCGATAGGAAGTATTCGCTGCTACAACAACAAGCAGAGGATGAACTCTCCTTCTTCGATGGTGATGTAGCAGACGTCGAAGATGGCCAAAACAACGCGGTAGTGCGAACCTGGTTGGAGGATGCATGTAATTCGACACAAAAACATTCGACCGCATGTGTTCATAATCCATCTAATGCTGTTTCGATGCACATTAATACACCACCTACTCTGCAACGCAGTCATAATCAAATTCCAAATATCGACAAGCTTAAACCGATGGAAACTGTTTCTGGAAAACTATCACAACAGATGCAACAAATGGCGCTGCAACAGCAGCTGCAAACGCAGCATCAGAAACCGGTAGAATTACAGAAACGTTCAGATGATCACGCTAAGCAACATTCGAAACTGGAGTCAATGTGGATGCTACCGACAGGACCTGCACAGGGAAGGATGCAAGCGCTGCCAGTTCCACAGTCAGCAATACAAATGCATTCAGAACACCAACAACAACAACACCTTCAAAGGCCACTTCCGGTGCCGCCAGCCCAATCTATACCGCCAAGACGTTCGCACCCTTTACAGCAACAATTCTTTGTGCAACCAATGGAACACAACAGCATATTTACACAGCACAAGCAACTGAACCCAGCTCCATCTACAGGACCCGAACAAACCTTTAACATCACGCCGCATTTCCAGATGTCTAACTTACTCAACAAAAGCCAGCTAGCTGCTCGTCATACTATTTCACGGGACCTTCAGCCTTTCAGTGGTAATCCAGCAGAATGGCCAAGCTTCATCTGCGACTTCGAACGCACAAACGAACTATGTGGTTTTTCTGATGAAGAGAATATCTCACGGTTACAAAGAGCTCTGAAAGGAGAAGCATTCGAAGCTGTACGTAGCATGTTACTGCAACCATCATGCGTCAAGCGAATAATTTCAACCTTGAAGATGCTGTACAGCCGACCGGAGCTCGTTATCCATTCCATGCTGCACAAAATTCATTCTACTCCTTCGCCGAAGGAAGGAAGGTTAGAAAGCATCGTAAAGTTTTCCCTAGCCGTGCAAAACCTTTGCGCCATAATAGAAGCGTCTGGACTTATGTCTCACTTATGTAATCCGACGCTGGTCCAGGAACTAATCGAAAAGTTGTCTCCTTCCATTCGACTGGTTTGGGGAATTCATCGACAGTCACTCGATTACTGTACGCTCTCCGACTTCAATGAGTGGTTGTATCAAATCGCCTGTGCAGCTAATTGTGTGACGATTCCAACGTTATCATCAGCAAACACGAGCGCACGCCAGGCAAGGGACCGAGGTTATCTACATACGCACATGGAGGAATCACAACAGGGGACACCGCATCCAGAAGACAGCAAGAACCGAAACCAAGCAATCAGCGGCAACGGAATACGCAAACACGCACCGAGCTACGGCACCTTACGAACCAACGGCAATAAATGTTGCGTGTGCTCTCGCAATTGCCCTTTAATTGCAAACTGTCATGCGTTTTTGGAGTTAAGCTACAGTTCGAGATGGGCGACCGTTAAGGAATATCGTCTTTGTCACAAATGTCTTAAGCCACATTTTAATCGAGGTTGTCGATCGAAGACATTGTGGCATTAACGGCTGCGGCCTCAAGCATTATGAGCTACTGCACAATCCATCGAAACCGTCACCCCCTACGAAACTAGAGCCGCAGATATCGGAAGTCGTACACTACCACAACCAGGCTAGTAGTCCATCCGTGTTATATCGCTATGTGCCAGTTATACTTCATGGTAAGCACGCAGCAGTACACACTTATGCCTTCCTCGATGATGGATCGTCGCTGACATTGATGGACCAGGAAGTGGCCGATGGGCTAAATCTTGACAGCGTGCTTCATCCTTTATGCTTGAAGTGGACAGCAAACACCCACCGCTACGAAGAGAACTCCAAACAGCTCGATGTAAATATATCAGGGACCGATCATCAGGCGAAAAGATATCGTTTACACAACGTTCGAACCGTGGAATCTCTTGAACTACCCACGCAGTCATTGGTAATGGCCGAGATGATGAAGTTGTATCCACACTTAAAGAGGATTCCAGCCACTTCTTATGAAGCAATTCGACCCCGGATCCTCATCGGGCTTGATAACATGCGTCTTGGATTTGCCATGAAATCTATCGAAGGGCCTGAACACCAGCCGTTTGCATCAAAGACTCGTCTAGGATGGGTAGTATATGGTCCGCATGGTGAATGGCCGTCAGCTGCCGTCGACAATCGCGTAGCCCACCACAGCATTCATATGTGCGAATGCAATAGTAGAGCCGATAACAACTTACAGCGAATGGTGAAAGATTTTTTCGCCTTAGAAAGTATTGGTATTGTACAACCGCAGAAGGTCCTCATTTCCCGTGACGAACAGCGTGCTCAGGATCTACTGCACCTAACAACTAAGCGTAAACAAAATCGCTTTGAAACAGGTCTTCTATGGCGATTCGATGATATCAAACTACCTGACAGTCGAGATATGGCTATGCGGCGACTAGTGTGTATAGAGAAAAGAATGATACGCGATCCAGGACTGAGGGCTATACTCGATGCAAAAATCCGCTACTACCTGACCAGTGGCTACATCCGAAAATTGTCAGCTGATGAGGCAAAACGGCGCAGCCCGCGCACCTGGTATCTCCCAGTGTTTCCCGTCATCAACTCGAACAAACCAGGAAAGGTGAGACTGGTATGGGATGCTGCTGCACAGTCGCACGGAGTTTCTCTAAATTCTTTCCTACTTAAAGGACCTGATCAACTGACATCACTTACATCAGTGCTTGTTAGATTTCGGGAAAGAAAGGTCGCAATTTGCGGGGATATCCGTGAGATGTTTCACCAGGTCTTGATCTGTGCAGCTGATCAGGACTCCCAGCGCTTTCTCTGGCGCAACGAATCAACACGAGAACCAGATGAGTACGTGATGACTGTGATGACGTTCGGTGCCACCTGCTCCCCCAGTAGTGCTCAGTGCATTAAAAATCTGAACGCTGAACAGTTCGCTGGAACGTTTCCTAGAGCAGCTGCTGCAATCACCCAGAGCCACTACGTAGATGATTTCTTGGACAGCGTAGACACCGAAGACGAAGCTATCCAACTGGCAAGGGATGTCAAACAGATTCACTCAATGGCTGGATTCGAGATACGAAACTGGATGTCCAACTCAAGGGCCGTTCTCAGCGCTATGGAAGAGAAAGGCAAGGACGAGTTTAATCTGAGCATCGGTGCAGAACCTGAGATTGAGAGAGTACTGGGCATATGGTGGTGCACATCCTCCGACATATTTACGTACAAAATAAAGGTAAACGCTCAAAACAAAGACCTGCTGTCCGGAGACAAACGTCCAACCAAGCGAGAACTCCTCCGCACGCTGATGACAATTTTCGACCCTCTGGGACTACTCGCTAATTTTTTCATTTATGTGAAAATTATACTACAAGATGTATGGCGATCAGGTATAGATTGGGACGACAAGATTGCCGATGCGGAGTTTCAAAAATGGCTTACTTGGCTGAAAGTTCTTCCTAACATAGAAGCCGTCCGGATACCAAAATGTTACCTAAGTACTACGACTTTCGGAGTTTTAAGTGAGGTTGAACTGCACGTATTCGTTGACGCAAGCGAGAGCAGTTACGCTGCCGTCGCATACTTCCGAGTGATCACTGAAGACAAAATCGATTGCGCCCTGGTAACTGCTAAGACCCGTGTAGCACCGCTGAAGCTGCTTTCTATACCGCGAATGGAGCTGCAAGCCGCCGTTCTTGGGACAAGGTTCGCTGGCTGTATTCTAAAAGAACACTCGATCAAGGTCGACAAGCGTTACTTCTGGACCGATTCGAAAAATGTACTTTGCTGGATTCGGTCTGACCATCGAAGGTACAGCCAGTTCGTCGCATTTCGCGTCAGCGAAATTCTGGAAACAACAGAAACTTCAGAATGGAACTGGATTCCATCCAAATCAAATGTAGCTGATGAAGGCACAAAGTGGCAACCCCGTCCGGATTTTTCTACCATCAGCCGATGGTTGAACGGACCACCATTTCTCCGAGAAAGAAATAACAATTGGCCAAAATTCGAGGACCCATTTCTCGGCGCGTATACTTCGGAGGAGTTTAAATCCATCCATCTATGTCACCACGCAGAAAAACTTACGGAGGATGCTCATCGACAACACATCCTACACCCAGAACGCTACTCAGAGTGGAAACGATTAGTTCGGACTACAGTCTGGGTTTTAAGGTATGTCAATAATATAAAGGCTAAAGCCGCACGCCGGCCACTTCAGAAGGGATCGATAGACAAATGCGATATTGAACAGGCGCAAAATTATCTATATCGTCAAGCACAGCAGGACGTATACTCTTATGAGATAGCTGCTATTGAAGCGAATCAACAACGCATAAAAAAGAGCAGTCCTCTATACAAGCTCTCACCATACATCGATGAAAACCGAGTTCTACGAGTCAAAGGTGGAATCGACGCCTGCAAAGTACTTTGCGAAATTGACGTAAAACGACCAGTTATCCTGCCCAGAAACCATCATATAACCTCACTTGTAATCCGAGATGTACATACCAGGTATCATCACTGTCATCATGAGACAGTTGTTAATGAATTGCGACAGAAATACCACATTTCGCGCCTACGAGCAGCCCTTAGGGAGGAGCTTAGAAAATGTCAGCAGTGCAAAAATCAACGGACTCAACCGCAGCCTCCAATGATGGGAGAACTTCCACCCGCTCGACTTGCTGCATATTTTCGACCCTTCTCGTACGTGGGAGTCGATTACTTCGGACCGATCATTGTTGCTGTTGGACGACGAAACGAAAAGAGGTGGGGTGTTTTAATCACTTGCCTGACAGTTCGCGCAGTCCACATCGAAGTGGCCCATACACTCTCCGCCGATTCATGTATTATGGCCATTCGAAATTTCATCGCCCGGCGAGGCATTCCGATTCAAATATTCAGCGACCAAGGCACAAACTTCAAGGGAGCAAGTAAAGAGCTCAGCGAAATGCTTCAGACCACCGACCAGAATAAAATTGCCAAAGAGTTTACCAATGTCGAAACCAAATGGACGTTTATACCACCACTGTCTCCACACATGGGCGGTAGCTGGGAGAGACTGGTCCAGTCCGTGAAGAAGGTCCTTGCTAAAATATCATTGCCCAGGAATCCCACCGATGAAGTTCTTCGAAATATGCTGACAGAGGTTGAATACGTGATAAATTGTAGACCGCTAACCTACGTTCCAGTCACTGATGACACCCGTGAAGCAATTACGCCAAATCATCTACTCCTCGGATCTTCGAGTGGAACCAAGCCACCTGCACCATTTAACGACGATGTAGCAACGATTCGCCGAAATTGGCTCGTATCGCAACAGTATGCTAACATCTTCTGGAAGCGATGGATGCAAGAGTACGTTCCTACTCTAACTAAGCGTACCAAGTGGTTCGAGCTAAGGAAACCGATCAAAGTAGGAGACGTTGTTGTTATCGTGGATCCAGCCAATCCCCGTAACTGCTGGCCAAAAGGGAAGGTGATAGCAGCTAGTGTCGCAACAGATGGACAGGTTCGTTGGGCTACTGTGAGAACGTCCCATGGTATTT
Organism: Pocota personata; assembly: GCA_963082735.1. NCBI lineage: Eukaryota > Metazoa > Arthropoda > Insecta > Diptera > Syrphidae > Pocota > Pocota personata. The sequence continues at coordinate 200,515,610 of OY720429.1, read as the reverse complement.
ACGAGCGTCCTACAGTGAAATTGGCCGTGCTAGATGTTGGAGCTGTCGGAGAAGGAGGTAGAACCAAGAGTGGTTATACCGGGGGGGGAGTGTGAACGCTAAATCATCTGAACACACCCATCCTCGCTCGATGATGTCAAAACTGAAGCTGTCAAAGAGGGGAGTATCAAATCGGGTGAGAAGAAAAACGTGTGCGAGCCATAACCACAATTGAATTCATTTTCTTATATATACATTTTGTACAAAGTGACTAAAAGAATTTTTTAATTATCTTTGTTAATTAAATATTACTGGGAATTAAAAAATCTGAAAGCCTTTCATTCAATTTGGCCGCCACACATATGATGCCAATGTCGGCCGAAAACTAAGGGATCAACTGGAGCGTGTGCTTTGTCGACATTTCATTAACAAGCCAAGTAAGACATTTTAGGTGGAAATCCTAGGTTGGCCTGAGCATGTATAGCATGCTTAAGACTTTTCGTTTGTATTGATGAGAATGCAATTATTACATACAGGATGCGGAGGCTATTTGAGGACAAATTAAAAAAAAAACCAAATGCTCATAACTTATCCAAAAAACGGTTATTAGAATATAATTTGCACATACCTGTAGTAATACGTCTGTAGCCCACATTTATTCAATAAAACCACATTTAGAATTGATAGCAGCCTCAATTCGTCACCGGAAACCTGAGTATGCCGGTATTGTTGATGTTGGCCATCACTTAATCAAGTTAGTTAGTTAGTTTTGGGGATGTTTGTTGGTTTTATGCCCAACTACGCCCCACACAAAGTAATGCAACGAATTTAGGTCTGGTGAGTTAGGTGGCCATAAGTTCAGTGTAATGTGATCATACAAATTCACATTGTCTATCCAGGGCTTAAGAACCCCTTTATTTCGTATCTTTGTCATGCTGTTCAACCTTTTGCTACAGGTATTTTATCTTAGTGGCAGCACTTGAAGTGCAAAAAGTAACAAATACGAGTATAGTGAGGCGAAAATGTAGAAGCGCAAGTGTTTATTTAACGACGAATTAAAATTTAATTTGGAATTTTAGAGTACCCAAAAGCGGTTTTAAAACCGATTGTTGCTGGAGATGCAACTATGGACTTATACCATTATACCCTGCCCAAAAGGGAGTCAATAGAGTGGAGAAAACCAGAAAAATGCAAAGGTCACATAATTAACGAACAAGTTTATGTCAACAGTCTTCTCAGATTTGCGAGGAAACCTTATTTGATTATAAAGAAAAGAACACTACAGTCAACGAAGAGTGTTACGCTGTCTTACTCCATCTTTTACGAGATTCTGTTAAGGAGAAAAGAGTGAGGAAAACTATCTCAGGGTATCCGCGTCCTCCACAACAACTCACCTGCTACACAGTTGTTGTTGCAAAGACTGCAGTGCAGCAAAATGGCTTCCAAGAAATCAACCACCCACCCTACAGCCCAGATTTAGCACCCAGCGGCTACTACCTCTTCTCAGAGTCGTAATGCCCGTCGATATAAAAAGGACCAAAAATCACTATAAAAATGTTTGTTTCAAAAGAATGAACTGTGTTTTTATCCGCTTTTAATATTGTCCATACTTCTGCGCCTTATAGCAGGACTGGGATGATAAGGGTATTATATTAAGTCAAAGAAACAGTGGTTGGCAAGAGTTATTCCTCACTTGGTCTCTGCGCTAGTGTTAGTGTTTGATTTTACAGGGGAGTCTAGGTAGACAATGTCCTTAACTATCTCAAAATTGTAGTTGTCTATTGAGACATTCTGTCCAAATCGCTATTGTTGATTTTCATTTTTTGATGACAGCATATATTTTGTTTTGTCCCTCTAAACCCGCTAAGCCCGCTGTGTTCTTCCAATTATGTCAATGTCGTCGGCGTATGGGAGTAGTTGTACAGACTTTTGAAAGATCGTACCCCTGATGTTAGCTTGAGAATTTTGTACTCTTTGTAGTCAGATGTCAAAAGCCTTGGTGATGTTGTTACTAACCTTGTTAGAGCACCGTCTTCATCGCCACCCTACATAGATGGGCGAGTTTGGCAGGTATGTCAAAACTAGGCATGGCTCTGTTCGCCTTTATAGACGCTATCATAGGCGACTCTAAAATTGACGGAAAGATGGCGATTATCGATTTGGAGTTCTTGGAATTTATCTGTGGTGGGCTTTCCTTTCCTAAAACTATACTGATACGGACTAATCCGATTGTTGTCAAAAAGGTTTAAGGCATTCACACAATATGGCATATAGGATCTTATACGCGATGTTGATAAGGCCAATACCTCTGTAGTTGGGGCAGGTCAGAGGGTTTAATTTTTGGAGGATCGGACAAACGATGCTGAGGTTCTATTCGTCGGGCATTCTTTCACCTGACCATATTTTACAGATAAGTAAATGAATGCTCTGTACTAAATCATCCACAGCTACTTTAAATAGCTCGGCTGTTAGACCGTTGGTTCCAGCAGTCTTGTAGATTTAAGTTTAAACAATGTTATCTTTACTTCTCTTTGGTCGGATGGGTGGAATTGTTGTTCGTTATCGTCCGGGTTGAATGGAGCATTCTGCCTGACAACGGAGTTTTAATCATCACCGCTTTTCAACAGTCTGCTGAAGTGATAACTGAAAATTCTCAGACCAACTGTGGCTGTGCTTTCCTTCTTCATCCTAACACGCTTTTCTGATTGAGCTTTCGAACAAGATTGCTGCTATAACACCTCTCCATTGATTCGATCTCGCGTTTTTCATATTATTTCTTCTTATTCCCTTCTCTTCTGCTTGTAGATGTCGTAAGATCCTCTTCGTTGCGTGCGTTTGCCAGCATTCTTCATTAAACCAAGGGTTTCTTTGTGGTGAATGCCAGAAATCCAGTACATCAGAGGTGGTGTTCTTGATTGCTTGCTGAGAATGATGCCGTTGCTCATCTGCAATTAACGTTGGTGGCAATGGACTTCTTGAGAGGTTTAGGGATATTCGGTTGGCGAAGGCTCTGGCATTCTCTTGCGATTGTAGCCGTTGGATGTTAAATGTTCTCACGGTACTGCTCGGAAGGTGTGAACATTCAAAATACTGCAGGAGTACCTTGCATACTTCGGGACGTGATCAATTTGGTTGAGAGTTAGTTCATCCGGAGAGCCCCAAATCCCCTTATGAATATCGAAGTGCAGGAATCATGTGCTAGCTACAGTGATGATTCGCGCCGTCGCAAAGTCGATTAGCCTGAGCCCGTTACCAGAGGTGTTTTCGTACAGGCTATATTTTTCTCTTACCTCCTCATAAATTCACATGGCCTCATGTTTTAAAAAAAATGTTCGCATTAATAGGCATCGCCTATGCCTTGGTTTTGTTTTCATTTTTTCCGTTCAAGGGACTTTGTGCAAAAAATTGTTTTCTCGCAGTACATTGTAGGTCCACAAGCCCTTCCACAAAAATATTTTTTACAATTGTTTTCCTAATTTGCTTTGTTCCACCGCGTATTTTTGTGTTAAATTTCAGCTCTTTGGGTCAGACGGTGTCACCTGCATATAACAGAAGTTAGGGAGCATTAAAAAAAAAACTGGTTAAGTGCGAGTCGGGCCTCGTGCGGTTGGTGGTCCGTAACATTATTTTAAAAGACTATCTCTTTAATCCGAAGAAAAGAAATGACTATTTGTTAAGGTTAGGTCAAAATAAAATCTTCATATCATATGTTATAATACAAACAAGTGAAATACTGATGGACAGGCAGACAATGTGTTGAATGAATTCCATTTTATACCATTCAGGTATGAAACACTAAAAAAAAAAAACTGAATTAATAAAGGTATCAACAAAGAAGTGTTTGAATCATGAGGCTTGAATTTGCGACTGTCGTCGGAAGTTAAGTTAGAGTGGGAGTTCCTATTATTAGAGATAATCATGATTATACAGCCAAATAGAGCAGAAAGCTTCTAAGGGGCTGAAGACTCAAGCTCCACAGTTTCCTGGAACTTTCCCCACATCAACTCTGTTGAGAATCCTGAGACCCTATGAACGGGGAAATTGTCAAGAAACTTGTCACTAAAAGGTGTCAGTCTATCAAGCCTGTAATATATACGTATGTTTATCACAAGAATTAAGCCATGGAGATAAACTGATCCAAATAAATTTGAATGATTACGCTCAAACGCAATTATACTCAAACGAATATAGCAAATGTGGTATTGCCACTTATTAGTTTATATTTTGCTTAATATTTGCTAATAATTAATATCTCTAATTTGCAAACAAATTAACAACCGTTAATAAAAATTAAATTTTACGTAAAATTCTTAATTTCTAGACTTAATTTTTAAGTAGCTCAACAATATTTGATCTTAGAGTGTGATAACCCACTGATAGCCGTTAGGCAACAAGACTATTCCAGTGTTACTCATATTATAGTAAAACTTACATGATGCACTAAACAAATAAATGGTCGTAGTAATTAAAAAATCTCTTCAGTTTTGCTCTTGTATGTTTATCGGGCGTTCGCGATAGGTGAAACTAAAAACAAATTTCTTGGTGTTTTTTTTTTTTTGAATTTCTTCAAACTTACTTACCACTAGCCAAATTGTCAGAATGGGCAGCAACTTCTAGGTTATCAAATAACTTATTTCCATTGTCGAACAACTCTATGAGCGACATCAAACCGAGAATTACATTACTTTGGGATAAGAAGAAAATAATTGAAGAGTCATTCTATAAAACCACTATCAAAGTAAATTCGAAGTACTCTATTCCATCCAACTTTCGTAAGCAAACTAATTCTACTCTACTCGTAACAAGCCAAAGTATCATAATAGACAAAATTATCCCATGAGTCAGTTGTAAATGCGATGACGACATCCGAAATTAACATACCTTACCATTACAACACTACTGTGTGCCTATTAATATGTTTCTGAAACTCTATACCCGACCAGAGCCAACTGCCATTAAAATTACAAAATAAAGGATGCGCACGTAAACAACGCTTAACCTCTATTGCCGGTGAAAGATATTTACTTAGCTTGGGCCAGGTTAGTCAATTCGATAGCATCATCCACCACCACCGCTTCCATCCCTTTCGTCCATTAAGCAAACATTATTTTGAATGAAACGTGATTTGTATTTTTGATTCGTGTGCCAGAATAGTTTTAGATCACCTAAATAGGTTTTGCAAGTTAGCAGAAAGGGTACTCCTTCCGCATACAAAACGTACGAATCATTATGCTTTCAAGAAGTTTTATTTTACTTCCTTCTTTCTCTTGCTCTGTCTCGTACTCAAGGATTTTGGTGGCGTGTACATCAGCTATTTTCCGTATTAGGAACGGAAGATCCAACAGCGAAATTTGATGCATACGAGAAATGTGTGTGAATAAGTGAAAGGACATTTGCTTCGCTATAGTAAAAGGGAATTCACGAAGACGTTACCTCGAATTGACATGCTTTTAGGCAAATCTAATAACTATTGAGGTTAGAAGTTTTGGTTCGGTAAGTTGTGAATTACGCTAAAAAGCAATGCGATATGGTTCGACAATTTTAATTAGAAAACAAATTCAAATTGGAAATCGGAATTTGAAGTGCTTTAGCAATCTGGTTTCAGTCAATCAGAAGACAAATCAAAAAATAAATTATTATGGATATGTAGGTAATAAAAAGTAATATTGTAATCGTTTGAATAGGATTTGAATTTCACCATGCGATGGGTAGGTTCCTATTGTTATTAGTACAACATACACATTTTTTTAATATACGACACAGGCATATTAAGACTTCAAAAGGTATTAAAGATTCGAATGAAATTTTTTTTAATGTTTCAAATTTTGGACGTATGGAATACAAAATCGGTTAAATCACGCCGCCGGTCACCGGCACGCACCAAACTGTCACCCGTGGTGGATGCAATGGCCTTTCAATGGTCACATTTGGATTCTCAGAACCCCAAATTTTGCAATTTTGTTTGTTCAGGTAGCTGCCGAGCGAGAAATGGACCCCATCGCTGAACAAGACTTCGTTCGAAAAATTGGCGACAATTTGTTGATTTTCCAGCAACCAATCGACATAGGTATGTTCTGCGCGTGCTATAGTCAGTAGGCTATAGTTTTTATGTAAGCAGGACCTTATAGGGATGAAGATGCAAATCCAAGTACAAATTACACCAAATGGAGCTTTAGGCAATGTCCAATTACTGAGCGCGGAGTGAAATTGACAATTCCGGGTTTTCGGTCACGGAGGCATTCACAGCGGCTATATTTTTAGTTGATCGAGCATTAAAATGATGCACAGGCCTTACGACATCATAAACACTACCGATTTGTTTTGTTTGAATTTGGCGATTTTGTTTCGAATTGTCTGCTCAGTTGAGCGATTATGAACACTGTCTTTAAATCACGATACACAAATATTACGGAACTGTTATTTTTGTAGTAAAATTAAAAATATTTAATGCGTTGAGCGGTGGTTAAACGATCCATATTGTAAAATTGATAGGCAAGAACTAACTACCTGTCACTATGGAGAAATATGGATTTGACAGATGCCATATGGCAGGTATGTGAAATCCCAACGTCGAAATGAATAACCCTTTAAGAGTTAATAAATACATTGGCGCTAATAGCTCGTACAGGACCTGGCCTAACTTCTCGTATTCATCCGTGCTTTGCGACGCATGAATGATTGGGACCTACCCTTTTGTACCGTTCCCGAAGGGTAATTTTTTCCTGACAAAACTTGATTTCTTGTATTTGCTGGGGTTTAAGCCTTGAGTCTCCCTCTTAGTGATCACGCACTTAACCACTGAACTACGGCCCGCGCCCACCTGTATCCTCATACTTCAGTCCATTGGATCTTTTTCTACCGAGGTGGAATAGTTTCATTAAAATAACAAGGCGATAAGTTTTTGACTCATCCTTTTTTTCTAGAATCGCAAGATATATAATTAAAAATTCATCAAGCTCGACTCCATTTGCGTATAGTTAATGGGGATTTTTATAAAGTGTAACTATAATTCCATACGAAAAGCAGAGAGGACATTCTGTCGGTCGCTTTCTTGTATAACTTCTGAATTATTTAACCTATTTTGGTGAAATCTGTTTCTTTCGGGACCTATAGAGAAGCTTTATGAAACAAGAAAATCCATTCCTTGCATACGAAATGTGATATTTCACAAATTAATAAAAATACTGAAATCGGACTTACGTCATGTTGGCAAGATTTCCAAGGCGAAAAGAGAAAGCTATAGTATTCATTATTAGGGCAACAGCATAAAATAAAACTTGTTGTTCGGAAAATCATCATAATTTGTTACGTGGTTGGGGATAAAGTAAATGCCGTAAAGAAAGAAGACGAGAGGTAAATTTAGAAACACATCAGCATCAGGTCTGCATTAGCTATGCTATCTAATATACATCTATCTAAAATACAAACTATATAACTATTAATTTTTCTTTGTAAAGTCGATATATCATTCTTTGCAATAATTAACATTTGAAATTTGGTTTTGAGTGTTTTGGAGAGCGGATGCTAATATATTTTTGAATCTATCAGAAAAGAGCGAAAATGGAAATGGTACTTTCATGTATGCAATATTCGGTCTACAAAGTGATTTACCGATTCCGTCTTCCAAGGTTGGTCCCATGTATTACAGCAGAAAACGGTGTGCCCATAACGTGATGGTCTACGAAAGTATACTTTCGAACAAAGCGCATTGTTATGAATAAAATTGAATGGTCAGCGTGGAAGCTCAGACAAACCTTTATGGTGAAGAATAGTTTTCCAAGAAGTTAACCTTCATCCGTCCCTTGGTTCCTTTTCGACCCAAACCAATCTTTATTTCCAAATATTCTTTAATGTATGAGTACCATAATCTTGTAATTTGGTGTCTTACGTATACATGCATGTAAAATAAAACTTGTTTATAAAAAAAATGATTCCGATCTGTAGCTCCGTCAGTTAAAAAAAAAAAAAAAAAGAATCGTCCTTTGGGTCTTAAATGACTAAATGACTCGAAGAGGTATTTTTTATTATGTGCATTAATTTATTAGTTACATTTTTCTTTATATGTATAATATGCACTTATCCTTTGAAGAATTATGTGTCCTTTTGCATTATTTCTTGGCATTTTATTTAACTATTTAGAAGAATAGGTGGTGCAAGCCAAATACTCAAAACGCATGTAAAAGCAATTTAAATGATTGAAAAGATTAAGTTTATAGATTATCTCTTTTAATATATAGTTCATTTTGTAGTTCTATAAAAATAAAAATCAATGCCATTTTCAAAAAACTAGATCCAAAAAGGTTTTGTACTCCTTGGAAGTACAGATTTAATTTGATATATCGCATGATGGGGTGTACTTTTGTTTTCCCTTGGGGTACATTATGTCCCCAAAAGCCGCTCCACAAAAATAGTTTTTACGATTGTTATTTTTAGTCCACCGCGTACTACTTTTGTTCAAAATTTCAGCTCTCTAGATCATGCAGTTCAAAAGTTGCAAGCGTGTAACAGACACATGGACAGATACCGTGTTAAATACATTAGTGTTCCATTTTTACCATTCTGGTATGGAACACTAAAAATCAAAAAGCTCCTTCGTCTTATTATTTTATAGAAACAAAGCCACTGGGGTCCTAAAAAGACAGTAACGTAAGAATTTGTGTTCGGCTCTTGACCATTCTGGGACATTGGATTTTGTCATTGTAAGGCTTATATTATCCCTAGAGGCAATATTTTCCCAATATTTGAAGGACTGTGATCTGGTACCGCTCTCAACATGCAACATGTAGTTAGGTATATTTGACCGTAGGCGTAATAATTTGTTCAGGAAAAATCAAAGCAACTTTTCGACGTCATAGTATATTCTGCTTCCCCATACCTGTGCTCCATAGCACATTATCGAACGCATTACCGCTTCGAAAACTTTTACCTTTGCTTGTAGTCCGACTTTGGGATTAGATATTAGGTTTCTCCAAGTTGAATTTATGGCTTTCTTCGCTTCTTCAAGCTTGAGTTCAAAGTGTTTTTTCATTGAGAAGTTATGGGTTAGATACTTGTAACATCTCACTACTTCTAAAAGTTGTCCACCGTACTTTCATTCTACGTTTCTCGCGAAGCGCCCTGTACATTTACGAAGCACTTACACTAGATTTAGTGGTATTTATTTGAAGACAGTTGGCCTGAAAGTATTCTTCCACTTTGTTTATCATTAGTTGCATTGAACTTGGCGATTCTCTGGAACAACTATATCATCTGCGTAGAGCATTCACTTGACTTTCAATTGGTTTACCTGTAAGATTGCAGAAAGTATTTAGGATATATTGTCAAGGAATAGTGCGAAGAGAAGTGGGCTGAGCATCCTTGTTTAACTCCGATTTCCACCTCGAACCAATCTGACATCACCTTACCGTTCCATATCGCCCACTTATTGTTCATGTACATATCTTTTAACACATTGATAAACTTTAGCGAAACTACGATATTAGATAATTTGTAAAACAAATTGTTTCTATTTATCATGCCAAAAGCCGCTCTGAAATCGATGAAGAAGGCGTATAGTTTCTTTGCTTGGTCCAAATACTTTTGAGCTGTTGATGTTAAATTAAGTAATTGGTCAACTGTTGAATAGCCAGCTCTAAAGACAGCCTGGAACTGGCTTAGTTTTCATTTACCCAAGATTAACTATCATGTAGTCAACTTCCCAGTAAAAATGTTCGTGATTGTATTCATAAAGGAAATTCCTTTAAATAAAAAAAATAATCGATTTTTGGAATGCCTTTGGTGCTTTTACTACATCGTAAATTCGATTGAGTGATAACATCAATATTTCTATAAATGACTTTGAGGCGTGTTGGAAGAATTCGTATGGGACTCGGTCTTCTCCCGGAGCTTTATTTCTTTTAGCTTTTCTTAATACTTCAATAAGCTCAATTTAATCAAAGGGCTTATCTAGATCCTCAATATAAACGCAAAAGCGGCCGGGCGATTCTATTTGTATTCCAACTTTGAAGGTATTTCGGTTTAACTTCTTCACCAACGAACAAAAATCTTTGCTATTGGAGGCCTCGCTTAGATCTCTAGCGATTTCGCTGAAATACTTTTAATGTTTATACTGACACAAGGATTTGTAGTATATATTTGTATTGTAATATGCTGGCTACGGCTCGAGTAGATAAAACGATATTCTGTGAAATTTATTTCTTTATTTTCTAGTCTATAGAACAATTCAAGTTCACACTATACTATTCTTTGCAAATTCTTTTCTTACAAGGTCTCTTTCCTCTCAAATCACTTTATCTCCTTTCAATTACTTAATTCACAAATCCAAACTAATTACTTTTTCTTGTTTACTCTCAACTTTCAATTTATCACCAAATTACAACTTCGCCCATTATCACTTTTCCAATCTCTTCGCCACGGTTCTAAACCAACTGTCTTTTTTTTGATCGCCATCTGTCCTTATATAGCAGAAGTTTCTGATAGCCAGAAACTTCTAGCAAATTCTTCGACCACTGGAACAAGAGAAATAATTCTTGCAGTTATAATTCCCTTTTATCCCTAATATTATTCGTCTCTTTCGTTGACATGAGCTGTGGAGACTTTGTCCCCGACACGAACCTCGAATGAAGGACAGTTTGAACCAAAATTCTGCCAGAATGGAAAGTCACTTCGGAATTTGCTGCATAGACATAGGCGCGTAGTTATTATTATGCTACACTGCCCCCCTCTTAGACGTGTTCGTCCCGAACAAGTGCATCCTCATTTCGGCCATTGTATCGACTCAGTCGGTCCACATGAACCACTTTCATTTTGGCCCTTGGTCCTCGCTGGATGCGGTAGACAACATCGTTGATGCGGGTTACTATTCTGTAGGGACCTTCCCAGTTCCGCTGTAACTTAGGTGATTTCCCCTTTTGGCGATGGGGATTATACAGCCACACCAGATCTCCTTCCTGGAATCCTGACGTTGTTGCCTTGGCATCATACCTGGTCTTCATGCGGTCGCTCGTCATCTTAATCTGGCTTCTGGTCCTTTGGTGTATGTCCCTAAGCCTTTCCCTAAGGTCCGCCACGTACTCTTCTTCATTTCTGGGCTCATTGGTAGGAGATCCAAATTTCACCTCACTGGGTAAACGAGCTATTCCACCAAATAAGATTTCGAACGGTGTATGTCGAGTAGTGCTATGCACGGCACTTCTATAGGCCATCAAAAACAAGGGAATCTGCCGGTCCCAATCCCGTTGGTAGTCACCTACGACCTTCGAGAGATGTTCGTCCAAAGTCCTATTGAAACGCTCCACCATACCGTCCGACTGTGGATGAAGCGGGGTTGTCCTTGTCTTTTTGATTCCGAGTAGTTGACACATCTCTTGGAAGATTCTTGACTCGAAGTTCCGCCCTTGGTCAGAATGCAATTCCAAGGGCACACCGAATCTGCTAACCCAATTGTAGACGATCTGCTCCGCCACGGTTCTGCTTTCCTGGTTAGGGATCGGAAACGCTTCCGGCCACTTACTGAAGTAGTCCATCACTACGAGTATATACCGATTACCATTGTCGGTTTCCGGAAAGGGCCCTGCGATGTCAATGGCGATTCGTTCGAAAGGTGCTCCCACGTTGTATTGGTGCATCTTACCTCGAGTTTTGATTCTCGGACCCTTGCTAGCTGCACACACGTCGCATTTTCTGCACCAGTCTTCGATATCTTCCTTCGCTTTTAACCAATAAAAACGTTCTCGTACCTTTTCTAGCGTCTTATTCACTCCCAAGTGGCCTCCGGTCGCCCCGCCATGCATTTCCTGTAACACCTCCTTGACCCTCGTCCGCGGTACGACAAGCTGCATTACAAACGACTTTCCGTCGGAGGATTCCCATTTTCTTCTCAGAACACCTTCTTGGACATGGAGGGAGTCCCACTGCGCAAAATATGCCTTTAAGGTCGGGCTTCTGTGAGAGATGTCCTGATGATCCGGTTTCTCCATGTTCTCCTTCCAGGCCAGAATCGGCTCGATATCCGGGTCTTCCTTCTGAGCGTTCCGGATCTCATCTACGCTCCAGCCGGCGATAGGTTCGGCTCTCATTCTTTGGATGGAAACCAGCTCCCGTTCTTCCTGACGCGCACAATGTTTACAATCCGTTCTGCATGGTCTCCGGGACAGTGCATCCGCATTAGAGTGGAGTTTTCCTTTACGATGCTGTATTTCGTAGTCGTAGATTTGCAGCCTTTCGATCCATCTTGCGACCTGACCCTCAGGACTCTTGAACTGTAATAGCCATTTTAAGGCTGCATGGTCTGTGCGAAGAACGAACTTCCTCCCGTAGAGGTATTTGTGAAAATGCTTCGTAGCCAAGATCAAAGCTAGAAGTTCCCGCCTTGTCACGCAGTAGTTCCTTTCTGGCTTAGAGAGCACCTTGCTGAAGTACGCAACCACCTTCTCTTGGCCGTCATGCACCTGGGAGAGTACGGCTCCTACCCCGACATTACTAGCATCTGCATCCACAACGAACGTTTCCCCGGGAGTGGGGTAAGCCAGTATCGGGGCATCGCATAGCCGTTGTTTAAGTGCCTTGAAGCTCTTCTCGCACTCAATTGACCATTTGAATTGTTTTCCCTTTTCCGTCAACTGGTGCAGGTTCTTTGCGATCCCGGCAAAATCCTTCACGAACCGTCTGTAGTAGGTGGCTAGGCCCAGGAAGCTCCTTAGTTGGTGTTTGTCTTTGGGGACTGGCCAGTTTTTCACCGCTTCGACCTTCTCCGGATCGGTTCTCACTCCTTTCGCTGAAATTATGTGTCCCAGGTACTTGACTTCCGCTCTAAACAGGGCGCACTTCTTGGGGTTGAGCTTCAGGTGGGCACTTCGAAGCCTTTGAAACACATCCCTTAGATTGTCTCGGTGTTGCGCAAACGTTTTTCCTACGACGATGACATCATCCAAGTATACCAAACAGGTTTTCCATGTTAACCCTTGCAGGACACATTCCATCAATCGCTCGAAAGTCGCCGGAGCATTGCACAGCCCGAATGGCATTACCGTGAATTGCCATAGCCCATTTCCTGCGGTGAAGGCGGTTTTCTCCCGGTCTTCTGGATGGATCTGTACCTGCCAGTAGCCACTCTTCAAGTCGAGAGTGGAAAACCATCGGGCTCCTGATAGTGTGTCTAGCGTGTCGTCAATCCGTGGCAGAGGATAGCTGTCTTTCTTGGTGACGTAATTGAGCTGCCGATAGTCCACGCAGAACCGCGTGCTGCCATCTTTCTTCTTTACCAGTACAACCGGTGATGCCCACGGACTTTTGGAACTTTCAATCAGACCTTCTTTCTCCATTGCCGACACCATCTCTGCAACTTCTGTCTGCTTTGCCAATGGAAGGCGCCTAGCAGGCTGACGAATTGGTCTAGTATCACCAGTGTCTATTCGATGTTGTACCAGGTGTGTTCGGCCGTATTCTCCGTCCTGTGAGGCAAATACATCAGCGTACTCATTGATAAGATTCTCTGCCATAGTTCGCTGCTCCTGATTCAGCTCACTGGACTGGAGAATCGTCTCTCTCGTTTCCGCTGTCCAAGGTGATGGGAGAGGTTTTGGAGCATCACGTTCAGATATTGTTGCGACGGCGGTAATCGGCGTGCATTTTCCAGTCACCTCCCCTCGCCTTAGTCTGACAGTGTGTGGTCTTGCGTTCAAAACCCTCACTGGAACCATGGTGTTCTTTGGTTCGACTAACGTCTTTCCCACGATGTAGTCTTGAGAATTCTTCTCTGGGTCTGGTTCTACTATGTAGAATCGGTGGCTCCCAAGATCACCTTCCAGCTTTGTCCAAATGATTGTCTCTGAAGACGGCGGCAAAACTTCGTCTTTGCTGATGACTGTCCTGAGAGTTACGGCATTCTCATTTCCGTACACCATCGGAATCTCCACATTTCGATACCTCAGTACTTGCATCCCGATGTCCAAGATTACTTCATTTGCTTTCATGAAGTCTACTCCGATGATGCACTCGTCGCATATATCTGCCACCAGAAACGCATGGGAGAACGTCAGTCCTGCCAGAGTAATCGTAAGACGAACTTCTCCAAATACCTTCGCCATTTCCCCTGTTGCAGTCTTCAGGCAGTAGCTGTTGGTGTTGTGCAGCCAGGAGCTTTTGACGATATCTCTTCTTACAATGGAGGCAGTGGCACCTGTGTCGATGGTGGCTACGCACTTCTTCTCGTTGATTAGTGCCTCCACTGTCAGGCTCTTGTTACCCCGTTTGGTTTGCGAAACTTGAATGGTGGTCCTGGGGGCCTCGATTCCAGTAACCAACTTCTGCCCCGCGAAGTTGGTCCTTACGCATCTCCCGACTGCTGGTTTTGGGAAGTCTGACCGACAGGATGCTTCCTCTCTGCTTCTCCTACTTCCGCAATGTGGACAATTTCCTCGTCTAGGTGCACTTCTGCACTGCCGATGTAGGTGTCCGGTTTGGTTGCAATTCCAGCAACGGATTTGACTTCCGCGAGCTCTGTCTTCATCCATGACGGCTGTTCTCTGGCATGAGCATTCCACGACGGACATTTCCCTGACACGGTGTATTCCCTGGTATGCTTGGTCCGCAGCCTTCATTGACAAAGCGAATGCCAATGCCTCGGGGAGTGTTCGCTTTTCAGCCATCCTTACAGCCATTTGCAGTTGTCTGTCCTCTATGGCCTGAATAAAAGCTTCCACCGCCATTTCGTTGATAAGCTCCTCACCGGCTTTAGGGTATGAAAGATGGGCTCTATATCCGCTTGCAACTGTTGGAGCGTTTCCCCCCTTTTCTGGACTCGACTACGCAGCTGAACCCTGTACACCTGCTGCATGTGTTCATCCCCAAACCGCATCTCGATAGCCTGAACCAGAGAGTCGTAGTTCTGCTGTTTATCTTCCGGGATGGTCTGCAAGAGCTCCGCAGCTGGACCCCTCAGTGCAAGCGTGAGTGCAATAGACTTCTCTTCATCGTCCCAGCTATTGGTCATTGCGGCCGCTTCGAATTGCCTCTTATAAATTGGCCATGATGTTTGACCATCGAAGATAGGAGGCTGCATCTCCTTTCTTCTCAGACCGTCAGTGGAATATTCCCGTGCTTTCTGTCTCTTCACGTTGCTGAGCTCCTTAGCAAGATTTTCGACTTGCTTTCCTACTATCTCGAATTGCGTATCCACTTTTTCAAACTGAATCTCTATCTTCCCGAACTGAGTTTCCTGTTTCTCAAAATTTTCATCGAATCTAGTTTCGACTTTTTCGAGTTGCGTCTCTACCTTCTCGATTTTCTCTTCGATCACTTCGAATTTGGATTCCAAGTTCTTGTTTTGCTCATCAAGTTTACTTTCCAGAGCATCTAGAGAATTCTTTTGTTCGTCCATTGCTTTCTTTTGTTCATCCATTGCCTTCTTTTGTTCATCCAACTTAAGTTCTAGAGAATTCTTTTGTTCGTCCAGCTTAAGTTCTAGAGAATTCCTTTGATCTTCTATTGCTTTCTTTTGTTCGTCCATGACTAACTTAAGTTGCAGGAGCAGACTTGTTATACCCGGGTCGGCTGCTGTACTTACTGCTTCCTCTTCCACGTCAAACTCTACGTCGTGCGGATTTTCACCTTCCTGCGTTACTGCTTCTTCCAGACGAATCAGTAGGGCATCTTTTCCCCCAGTTGTGTCGAGGTTCCGCTTACTGAGTTCTGCCTTTAGTTGAGTTATAGTTAGTTTTCCCAATTTGCGACCCATTTTGCGCAACTAATTAACTCAACACAGAAATCGTTTTTTTTTTTTTTTTTTGCTTGTGCAATTTCACACCACGGAAATAGTTATTCACAGAATAAGTTTTATCCCGCTTCTGACACCAATGTAGTATGCGGGCTACGGCTCGAGTAGATAAAACAATTATTCTGAGAAATTATTTCTTTATTTTCTACTCTATAGAACAATTCAAGTTCACACTATACTATTCTTCGCCTTATTCTTTTCTTACAAGGTCTCTTTCCTCTCAAATCACTTTATCTCCTTTCAATTTCTTAATTCACAAATCCAAACTAATTACTTTTTCTTGTTCACTCTCAACTTTCAATTTATCACCAAATTACAACTTCGCCCATTATCACTTTTCTAATCTCTTCGCCACGGTTCTAAACCCAACTGTCTTTTTTTTGATCGCCATCTGTCCTTATATAGCAGAAGTTTCTGATAGCCAGAAGCTTCTAGCAAATTCTTCGACCACTGGAACAAGAGAAATAATTATTGCAGTTATAATTCCCTTTTATCCCTGATATTATTCGTCTCTTTCGTTGACATGAGCTGTGGAGACTTCGTCCCAGACACGAACCTCGAATGAAAGGACAGTTTGAACCAAAATTCCGCCAAAATGGAAAGTCACTTCGGAATTTGCTGCATAGACATAGGCGCGTAGTTATTATTATGCTACAATATTATACCACTCTCCATTTATTAACGCATAATCCATCACCGAATAACTATTGCCTCTGATAAAGGTAAACTCACCATGTGGGTCGCTTTTGCTTCTGCTATTTAATGGGCATAGATCAAAGTAGTCGCAAGTCTCAATAAGTTGTTTGCCCTTAGTGTCTAATGTGTTGTCTTTCGAACTGCTGCATAAACTGAAAAAAGCCTTCCATTAAACTTCTTGTGATCGATATTACCTGTTTCTTTCCGACTCGTGCATTTAGATCTCCCAATATATGAGAACTACTCAACCTGTGCTTAGCAGAAAATCTGAAAGTTCGCGGTAATCCGATCGCCAGTTGCAGCAATTGATATATGCCAGTACAATGCTCATTGATTTATTTCCAATTCTTATTTCCACTAATGATCTTTCGTCTTTTCTTATGAAGTCGCATTCAAATAATGACCTTTTTTATAATGAATTTTTTTCGTATCCCAAATAGCTTACCGCCCTAGTCGTTCCTATTCATATTTATCAAAATTTTCCTCCATAATAAATGTTTCAAATAAAAAGAATAGTTCACAGTTTTTAACAAATTCATAGAAATTCAGAAAATTGCATTTGTTTCTTAAATCAGCTACATATATTATAAGCTAAAATATTAAATGGATAATTTGGCAGACGGCAACACGTTCAGATACGCTGCTGTCATTGGGCTAATGACGAATTTCTTCGGGTAAAATTCCGCTAGGTGTCACCTTCGTAGGTAGGGTTGACGTTTCTGCTGTCACTTGGCTTGCACACATTTTATCCAGAATTTCTATCCCGTCACCATACTCCCACATCGTAGTAAAAAGGTGTGTTTTCAACTTGTACATATGTTTACTCCTGATAGTGTTATGTGAAGATTAGGATTCTTACTCAAAAGGCTTTTCTTCAAGAGGAAAACTTTACGATGACGCATTGGGACTGCCTGAGGAAAATCCCTGTGCATTGAGACCCCTGCATTTCTTAGCCTTTTAGCATTTTTAATGATGTTGTTTACTTCCTCCGAGGTACGATTCTTCTAATGTCTGCATTTATCAGATAGCTTAGGTCGCTGAAGCAGACGGCTCCTAATTCGAGTTTTTTTCTTTGGGAGAGAGCTGGGTAGGTACAAAGAAGCTGAAGAATAGTTTCCTCCTCTTCTTCATTCATGCAGCTTCTACAGAATTCGTTTATATATACTCCAAGCTTAACAGTAAAACAGTGCCCAGTGATGGTACCAATTACAGAGCTAATATGTAATCTATTAAGAGAACCGTAAATAGCTTCGAAAAAGCAATACATGTATAATTCTTTTTAAAAAAACTCGCCAAAAAGTAGGCATGGCCATGTATAATGTATGGACGCCAAGAAGGTCAATAATAAATATTTTTCAGTTCCCAGCAAAAAATATTGAGAAAAACAACATATTTTTAAAAGTGGGCGTGTCTGTGGGCATTTTTTAACAATTTGTACATTTGTACTGCTACGGATTCTAGAAAGCTTATATACTAAATTTCATGTTCCTAGCTCAAAATGTAAGACCTAATAAGTTTTGACCTAAAGTCGGACAGACGGACGGTCATGGCTAGATCGACACCTTAGATACTAATTACAATTATATAAACTGTTGGGGGTATGCACTACTGTGCACCATCAGTGACTTTATTTTTTACGACTGAGTTGGGTACGATATGCACACTAAAGTGTCTTCTAGTAAGCAATAAATTAATACAAACATATTTTTACATGTCAAATAAATCAGTTAAATATTTAAGATGGACCTTTTCAGGCTTTGTATAACTATATATTTTTACAATTACGTGTCGTACCCTCTTCTGCCCGGGGAATTGTTATGTAGGTACATATACACATATTCATAAGTTATTTATACAAATCAACTAAGTTTATTATATTTTTCTACAGTTAAACCTTTGTAATCATGCATAAAAGTGAGCATAAATATAAGGAATCAAAAACTTTGCGATATACTGTCTACATCCAAGAGCGAAACCTTATTTAGCTCAAGATCTGGGAAATAATGTTGAACAAAGTAAATCATAGCCAACTGCATTCAACAGCCTACTCCCAGTCTTATATAAATCAGATAACATTGCCATCATTATCCTTAAAACACCATTTAAAAGTTAAACACGCATAGTTGACCCACAAAGAGTATTCCGTGCATTCCGTGCCGCGGTTACGTACATTACTCTTACATTTATAGCAAAGTACATCAACTTTGGCCATAGTTTTTCATATCAGCAAATTTTACCCCCTAAACACTGTGTAATCATTTCATTGCTTTTTTAATTAACAAAAGTGGAAATGTTTTCATCCAACCACCAAACTAACCGCACAACCGCAATGAGTGTGGCTTCATCCTGCCTCCTTTTGCTCCCTTCATACCATTCAACAAAACTATCTTCAACTGTTTCTGGGTTGTTAAAATCCTAATTGTGCATATCCTATGAAGAATCCCCCTTATAGCTAAGCATTTTCGCACGATTTCCTCTATTAGCGGAGCCGAAATTATGCTTTTACCCCACCAGCAGGATAAAGCCGGATAAAGGTATTGTGTACATCGTCTGCACAATTTCAGCACAGACAAGCATAGATTTTCTATGTACCCTTGTCGTTAAGCTGCACAGTGTTCCATCTAGTGGACTTATCCCCATTATCACAGTTCTACCTGTTAAGAAGGCAGACAGGTACCCCCACTCTCTCGGTTAGATCGTAGTAAGATTGCCGGTCGCATCGAGTGCGACGACGATACGATACGATGGGACACTACGTTGCTATGTAGCAAAAAGTATTGTTAATGGATAAGGATAGTTGAAGCAATGCTAGGGAAATTGTTTTGCGATTATCAGAGTTTGCATGCCTTTATGAGGACTGTATTGTTTCCTGTTTGCAGTTATACCATCGGTTACAGATAGTACATTCGTCGAAGATACGTATATAACTATGATCTACCTATTAGAAGAACTATATTGATCACATTCGTAGTGCCGGAATAAATGCAGACGAAAGCAGTTGAGGAATTTGTAACTTCGTTAATAATCTGTGTAGGATCTGGCGTCAGAATGAAATTTGGAATTGAAACCTGGGCAATTTTAATAGGCAGAGATGCCAAGTACTTTCTGCCAGTAGAAGCAATTTAATACCTGTATCTAGCTATGATACTCGTATATGTACGAGTACTTACATAGGTAGAGTGTATCTACAGCAACTCAGCAGCGTAGCGACCAAATTGCAGTTGAAGTGCTGTCAATCAGAAACAGATATCCACAGTACCTTCAGAGTTTATGGAAGTTCGTGTAACATGAACAGAAAATACTATTAATCTGTGTCGACATGAGATTAATTTTGGACGCTCCAAAGTCATGGCAACGTTTTTACACATTTTCGAAAAATTAAGCCAGTTGTTTTATTGAAGTACCAAATGCATTTAACATTTTACGAAGAATTTTAATCAAATTATTAATTTTATGAGCAGATGACTTGTGAGTGTTCTCCTTGACCGCGTAGGAACAAATGTTGATACTCGTGTTAAGAGTGAGAAAGTTAAGGTGAAAAATAGTTTGATCATAGAAATTGAAGATGAAACATATGCCAGTACACAACGCAAGACAGTAGATCGTGAGCTATACAGTTATGATCTTTTCACGGGTATGACCAATCCACTGCCACATTCCCTTCTGTTTGCACCTTACTTGTACATGTAATAGCACAAGCGACGTGTTTGAGCGGAACAGTCGAACCTTGGTTTTTAAGTTGATTGCACTGTTTGGTCAGATCTTAGATAGAATACCGCAATTCAAAACGTACAATTCCTTACCGCCATCAACCGAGGCAATACTTTCATGTTACCGACGGGATATTCATTACTCCCTCGACCTGTTGTCCCGTAATGCTATCTTATGATGTTGATGGGTTGCCAAAAGGCTGGAAATTTATATTTCGGTGAAGTCTATCTTTAGCCGCTCTAGGTTTGACTCTATCTTCAATCAGGAGGATATTTGGTGCTAGTATGTAATTCTATGCAACAGGAGGCAAACACCGTCGGCGCAGTTAAAGTGTTTGATATAATAGTCCATTGGATTGCATAACTTCGCAACGCAAAAGCACTTAGAAAAACGTAATTGATCTGGCTATTGTATACAGATAAATTGAACACCGATTGTAGTCTCAAATTCAGTCCAATCCTATGCAGCACGTGATATTGCACGCCTTCAAAGCGTGGTTTCATAACCACCAGTTCCTACCTGCGTAAAACACCCCGTATGAAGTTTATATTTACACTATCGAACTAGGTTTGCACTATAAAACCAATATAGCAGAGATCAATTAGAGATGCTATTTTTATTTCAGGATATATCGACAGTATCCAATAAGAAGTTGGCAGATCAGGTATAAAATCGAGAGATTTTTGTGGAATGTGCTAAACGGATCGTAAAACGTTGGTAGCTTAAACTATATCTATAGCAGAATCATTCCCGGATATTGAATAAGTATGAAGGGCTTTGCACTTTGGCTGCAATTTTCTATAACAAACCCAAACCACATACATGGGTCCAATATCGACAACGCGGGCAGATATCGCCGTCATATAAACATTAAGTCATGCGGAGGGGATCGGCAGCGTCAGAGAATGCTTTTTCAGGTTATAGTTAAAATAAAAAAACTTGCCAACACGCAGCGCTAGAGCCGCGTTTTTATTCTGCCAAAAATGTATCTGTTCCTTTTTAATCTTTAATTCTTCTCTATACCCATTCCTATCATTTTTGAAGGACGTAGTCGTAGTCTAAAGTTAAAAACAAACAAACAAACAAAAAAAAAAACTGGAAAGTTTCTTTTTCTTTGCATAAGTATTACATTCATAATTATAAGTTAATAGAAAACGAAAAAAATGGTTTTCGAAGTCAAATATCTATATTTCCCCAGGTTCTTGGGTTTTTAAAAAGTTTAAAGCTTCACTGCAGATACAATTAAAGTTAATGTTAGTACATATTATTGTCTTAATCATGTTTATTCTTACGCGATTTCTGTTGCTTCAACAAATGCATTTGGAACTGGAATAAAAAATAATTTTTGAATTACATTCGTTAAAAAAGGAGGATGATTATTTTCTAATACTTTGCACTAAATATTGTGCAGCAGCAGTGCAGCAATACAGCTTTCATCAGTTGAAGTAAACATCATATTTTCTATTTCTTGTTGGCATTAATTTTGTCATTCAAAATTTCAAAATTACATGATTACTTTTCAGGTTCAAAACGTCTGAGAAAATACTTAAAAATGTAAAATACTCGTGGTAATTATAAAGAAATAAGGACACTGTTTTGGGATACTACAAAAAAAAGTAGATGCCAATGTAGGAAATTTGATTGACAACTGATATTTTTCACAGTAGCTGTTCTCGTACTATAAAAGTGCAGTAAGTAATTACTTCGTGCTAGTTTGCGTAGGACTGGAAGTTGTGAATTTGACATATTTTCATTAATTTTGAAACAGGGAGGTGCATATAAGAAACTTGATTCGCACGGAAAATTGGGAAAAGTGACTGAGGGGTTGTTGTGATCAAAGCAGCAGGACGCAGAAGGAAGGTTAGGTTAGGTTAGGTGGCTATTCCCCTCTAAAATCAAGGATAGGTCCATTGTGATACCACAAGAAGAACCGGATTTCCGGCACCAGGAAGATAGGAATAGGTAACCTTTGCGGTGTTAACCATTTTCTGTTCATCATCTATTTACTGTGAGGTTTCTTAGCGATCGGTTGTGTTGTTTATAAGCTCTATTGTATTTCTTTGAAATTGTGTTGGATTTTTCTGAAAAGCCCAATGGATGGTTTTTGTGGCAAGTGCAACCGAGGTTTCAGCCGCGATGACAGTCAACTCGTACCATGTAGTGGATTTTGCAAAAAAAATGTCCACGGAAAATGTTGCGAGGGCCAAATCACGGAGTATGATGTCGGACTTTTAAAGAAGAATCGGAACCTAGGTTACTATTGTAATGAATGTATTGTGCTACCGAAGCAAATCTTAAAACAATTCAAAGCATTAATGGGAGTAAGTCAATCAAAATACGAACTTTTGGTTGAACTTGTAAATAAAAATACGAATTTAATAACCACAATTCAAAATAATGTTAAGTGTGAACTGTTAAAACTGAGTGATAAGACAATAAACAAATCAAAGAGAGTGTTCAAAGTGTTACGGAAACAATAACGGAAATCAAAAATCAAATCTCTAAAACAAAGTGTTGAACTTATTTCAAAGTCTGTAAGTGCACAAATGCAAGAAATAAAAAAGAAGAACAACGGTTCAGAAAATCCGGTAAAAAATAAACATCATACACTATATTCGGATGTAGTGAAGAAAAATGAATCGTATGTCCTTGTCTATCCCAAAAAGAAAAAAAGAGTCTAACGGAAAGAGAAAACAAATAAAATTAAGCATAGATCCAACTAGCGTAAATGTAAACAATGTGGTGAACAAAAATAGTGGAGGCGTTGCCATCAAGTGAGGTGATAAAGACTAATCAGAAAAATTAAAAATTGAAATAGAGAGTGAATTAAAGGGTGATTATAATGTTATAGTGCCAACAATGTTTAAACCGCTTGTGATGAACCTGGAAAACGATGAACTTGTAAATGAAGTTGTGAACTAAATTAAAAAACAATATCCTGAATTAAACACCAGTGATATCAAATTAATGAGCTCGTTTATCAATAATAAAAAATGAAGAAATTTGAATGTTCTTGAAGTTGATAGCAATGGTTTTAAAAAAATAATTGAATTAGAGTACCTAAAATTAGGGTGGGTAAAATATCCAGTTAGAGAATACTTGAATTCGCGAAGATGTTATAAATGCCACGGCTTCAACCATAAAGCAAGTGTTTGTATAAAAAAAATATCGTGCAGGAAATGTGGTGGTGAACATTCTATTAAGGATTGTACCAGTCATGAAATTAAGTGTCCAAATTGTGTAAGAATGAATGATTCTTTAGGGATGAATGCTAGTTGTGACCATGAAGCGAATGATAAATGTTGTCCTGTGTTTCTAAATAAAGTGAAGGTGTTGAAAGAATTGATTCAGTACTAGCAACCAAATCAACTGTCTGTTTTTTATTATTTTTTTTATATTATCTTTATTAAACTTACATACTAGACAAAAATGACTAAATCTAATTTTAAAAAAATTAACAGGTTTCTTATTCTAGCTTACTGGTCCTTATGCGGGCGCTCTAAACTTAACTATATCCATATAACGTATTGCCTTTCGGCCTAAAAACTATTCTACGAACTAATCTTACATATTATTATTTACTAAGAAAATATAAATTACAAAATAGAATAAAAACTTGGTATCTTTATTTTGTTTTAAATAAAACTCTTACAAGCTACCTACGCTACTTAACTTACCTAAGCTACTTAACCTACAATAACTATAATCAGGGTGATGAGCACTCGTTGCCTCACGCACCGAGTGGTCACCATACCAATTGCAATCCGGGCGCCTGGCAGTCACCAACATGGTGCACATGCGCCGCCGGGAGCTGACCGAGGTCAAGAGGCGTCAGTCAACTCTCGGAAGCACCAATTCATGTTGATGAGCCCGGCCTCTCCCAGAAACCCCCTAACTAGCCTAGCTAACTTCAACTAACTTAAAACTAAGAGGATGTTACCGAAAGTAACGCACCGTCCTGGGAAGGCATGTTGACCTTTTCCCCTTCGAACAGCCACCAGAACGTGGTGTACTGTTTTGCAGTATCCGTTTTGTCCCTCTCCGCAATTGCGGCGGAACTAAAACGGAGGAGCTCAGGAGCATCGGCGACGTTCTCTCCGTGGTTAAGCCGTTTATCTCTCGCTCTGCGGTGGCGGTGGTACCAGCCCTTTTGCATCGATATGGGTAAATGCGTCCGGCGGTTTTAAGCCAGACCGGAGCGTACTCTCGAGGTACATTTTATTGAGGTAATAAGCCCCAACGATCAGACTATTGTCGCTGGCCATCGCCCTTGCAACGTGCCTTCGAATCACTTTAATAAGGAAATTGTCAATCCTGTTCAGTTGAGCCCCATCGTATAGGGCCTTGTTGGGATAGTATTTTATATAGTTGGATTCAGGTGTTCGGAACAACCGGAGACAAGTCCTAAGACATTGTCTCTCCAAAACCCTAATCTTTTCCATATAACTAGGCGCTATATTGAACCACAATGGATAACCATAAGCGATGATTGGCCTTATCAGGGCCACGTAGCATATGACCTTCACCCTGAAGGCAAGTCGACCATTGTAAAACAGTCTCCTTGTCAGAGCAAAAGCCCTCTTGGCCCCGGCAAGACAAGAATCCACATGTTTGTCAAAATATACATAGATACTGGTCGAGCCAGATACCGAGATATCTAACTACGCTTCTCACCGTTTTTTTCCAGTTTTTTCTGGTATCCCTAGAGACAACAGACAATGGAGTTCTAAATAGGATTGTTTCCGACTTCTGAAAGTTGATTTTCAGCTCCCAGTCGTTACAATATCCCTTAATTTGATCGAAGTCATGCTGCAAAAGGATGTTGATGACCTCGATTTTAGGACCTGATCTGTATGCCACTAAATCGTCAGCATACGCTATAGCGTGTTTGAGTAAACTCACCAGATCACTCGTGTAGATGTTAAACAATATCGGTGAATTCACCGCCCCCTGCTGCAAACCGTTTTTAATGTCGAAGACTCTGCTCGAAATCACGTTGCCACATTTGACAACGAACTTCTTTCCCATAAGCATATTATAAATTACATATAGCAAGGTTTTGTGCATACCCAGCATAGTCAACTTATAGAAAAGACCCTCTAACCATACAGTGTCGAAGGCCTTTTCAAAGTCAACTAGGCAAGCACCCGTGCACTGGTTCTTGCATTTGTTCCACTGTATGTCAGATACCAGTTTCGACGGGGCATGAATAGTGTCATGCCCCGCCCTGAAACCAAACTGGTTGTCCGGAATAACATTATTGTCCTCGACCCACTTCAACAAGGCTCTATTGACAACTTTCTCAAAGACCTTGCTAACATTCGGAAGCAAACTACTTGACCGAAGATTAGCAGGGTTCGTCCTATATTTACCCCTTTTTGCGATAGGGTGTACCACCGCTATTTTCCAATGCGCCGGATAATATGCATTATTCAGCGCATTGTTAAACAGCGTGGCAAAAATATCTACAGCCTCTAGAGGTAGATGTCTCAATACGACGTTTGGGATACCATCCACTCCCGCCGCCTTTTTATTCTTAAGTGAATCGGAGATGCAAAGAAGATCATCTTTCGACACGAACAAGTGAGATGTGTCTCGTCTATCGGCGATGACGGCGTTCGCATGGTTATTCTCGGATCGCCAATTCTCAAGTTCGGTGCGTAGATAAATGTGAATCACCAGGACTCTATTTTCAATGTCGTGGTTACGGTGAACAGGTTTATTCACCGTATACACGGCCTCGAAACAAGCGTCCAGCAAATCCACTCTCTCTTGTGGGTCCTCGACCATGAAAAAACCGTCGTTTGATGTGACACTTTCCGGACTTATTCCAGCAGTCAGTAATGTCTGTCTGTTCTCTGTTGTCTGGGAGATTCGGACACATGAAATATCATTGTGATCCTTCCTCCTGAACAACTTATTTACCTGTGGGAACATATTCGGACCACAGGCTTTAATAGCCCGAATTTTGTTGCCCCAATACCGATTTATAAATTTTCTGTAATTTTCTTTAATAAGCTGCTTCAGGTTTCGGATCTCTGAATTCAGCGTCCTTATCTCAGATTCGTTTCGGTCAGTAAATTGTCTATGCAGCTGTTTAAGCCTCGAGAGCAGTCTACTTTTCTGTCGGTAGAGTGCGTCGATTGTAGGGTTTCTGTACTTTTCTGTCTTGTCGTCATCGGAACATCCCACCCGAGGAATAGTTCGTTCCATTGTTCGTTTGATGGCATCGTTCATTTGCAACAAATACTGATCGATGTCAGCGTTTGTCATGTTCCTTTTTGTCGGAGGATTGATCCCACTCGAACGTATATCCCGCTTTAACAATCTGGAGAAGCGCGACCAGAATGCCCTTCGGTAATCGAAGGAACACACCGCATCGAAGTCCTCCAACAGCGTTTGCTCGTTCGGGATCCTTATTGTGGCGGCGAGTCCGTAGTGGTCATTATCGTACTCGAACGCACGCAAACAGTTCCGCGTGAGCTGATCTGTGTTCGTCAGTTCTAGTATTGCGTCCATTAGGGCCAAGTTCAGAAAAGAGCCACTTCTCGGAAAAGGAGGGATATCTGTCGCGTACAACTCAAGTTTGTAATCAATCTTATTGAGGCGCCACCAGTCGTGCAACTGGTTGCCCCTAGTGTTTGCAGAAATATTTCCCCATGCCGCATGTTTGACATTAAGATCTCCGGCCAAGAAGTAATAATTTTCATCTGAATAGAGCTGAAGGATACGACAAAGTGTCTCGAGCACTACTATAATTTGAGAGGGTGGAGGTGCTTCAGGTGCGTAAAGCGACACCAACTGGAACCTACGCACGCCACCGCTATATATAACCTTATGGCGCAGGCCGTTACGAATCAAGATTCCAACGCCACCTCCTTGTGTGGAGTGAGGCCGGTCTCTTCTAACTACATGATAGTTCTTATATCCCAATTTGTGTTTCTGGTTTAGATTAGTTTCGCTAACCAAAAGCACATCCGGGTTTTCGGTTCCTAGCAGGTCTGAAAGGCTATTTCTTCTCTCGATTCTGACCAGTGAATTAACATTCACGGAAAGGATCTTTAAGTTTTCCTCATCCAGCGTAGCCATCATGATTTATGGCACGCCAGACCCTCCAAACAGCTCCAAATAGATGACGTCTATTCGAGCCGCTTGTTCATTAAGTTGTTTCTGGAAATTGTCGACCTTTCCGTGCAAAGACGGAAGGATCGCTTTCAAGTCCAGATCCCCCTCCGGTGAATTTGGGGCTACCTTTGGCGTATTTGCTGTTATTGTGGCTTTACTCAGTCCAGCTGCCATTTGGGCAAAGGACACGTTGGGAATATCTCGCAACCTATCAATTTTGCTGTTGGGAGTGAGCTATACCAAGAAGAATGGCAAGTTACGGTTACCACCCCTCGCCACAGCCAAAGAAAACGGCTTGACCCCTCACGAATTTGAGATCGTCGCTTTCGAAATTCCTGAGCTCCTCCTACTTAACTGAGGGATCAATTCCCTTAACAAAAATCAACTGTCTTATCTGTGTGCCAATGTACAAGGCCTTCCAAACAACTTCAATGAAATTGAAGTATTAGTGAAGGACAACAGTTTTGAAATCCTTGCTTTTTGTGAAATCCATTTAACAGAAAATACAAGTGACAAAGAAATAAGAGAGCACTCGGTGTTGCGGTATGATAGTACTAGTCGTCATACAGGTGGTGTGGTTCTATACATCAAAAAAGGATTACAGTATAGATTAGTAAATCAAATAGATACTGAGATGAAAATTCGGAGTTTATGTGTTGAAATCTATTCAAATTCTTTTCGAAAAATGGTGGCAGTGTTTTACAGATCACCTAGTAGTTCTGAACGCGAATTTTGTAATCTTTTTTTCTGAATGGATTGATATGGGTCTGCACACAAATCTTAATATAGTAGTTTTGTAAATTTTAATATTAATTTGCTATCTACGAATAATACGTATACAAAGGCTATTAACAAAATTCTAGTAAAAAAACAATTGTAAACAAATAATTAACAAACCAACCAGGATTTTAGAATCGACAAGATCGTTAGTTGATTTTGTAATAACACCTATTGAGAGAAATATTTGAGCAGATACAGTTCCTGAACTAAAAATTAGTAGGTAATCACGAATCAATTGTAATAAAATTAAATGTGACTGACAAACAAAAACAAAATTAGAAAAGTTATCGACATATTTAAGTATAAGAAAGCTGAATTCCGGAGTCTAATTAGTGATAAGTGCGCCCAAATGACTGATCAGACTGACTTAAATGTGTTATCTGAAGTATTATAAAAAAGATTAATGTATTGTGTAAAAAAAACAGACTGTTCGTAAGAAAATCGCGCTTTGTAAGGACAAATGGTTCACCAATGGACTTAGAACTCTAAAGCACAAACAAATTCAATATTTTCAAAAGGCGAGCATATTTAATTTTGCATCAGACTGGGAAAGTTATAGAAGTATACGAAACATGTACAAAAATAAATTACATTTTGTTAAAAAGAACTATATATGTAACAAAATTGGATTATGTGAAACCCAAAAGTCTATCAGAAAGCTATACAAGACTTGGTGTTAAAACAGAAAAAAGGAGAAATCAGTGAAGTTCGGTTCGGTGATAGATTCGAAAGTGATAGCTCTATAATTGACAACAAGTTTAATTCTTACTTCATAGAAAGTGTAAACGCTATCATTAATTCCATAGCGACAAATAATACCTCTTCGATTTTTAATTTAACGGAATATTAAACTATATTTAAGTTTAGGCAAATATGTAGATTTGAGTGAACTACGGTCAATATGCAAAAAGATTAATAATAAAAATGCTTTATATCTAAATATAAAAATTATTTTGAATTTGTTTTGATATTGGATAGAATATACAGAAGGTGTTAAAATCTTAGAACTAGCAGATGCTTTGGACTGCAGAGTGATGGAACCTGTGAAGACTCTAGAGGTGAATATACTTTTCTCCGCGGAACAGCATGCCTTATATCTGAAAATTAGTATTTTCGCACCAGAGACTTTCGCTTAGAGATCAAAACTTATTCGGGCCATATGCCTTTAGAGGTTTCGTTTAAATTTACCGGCAGCCACAATGCAGCAAACACATCCCAACCAAAACATCTGTTGAAGTTTACATGGAAAGATAGTTTTCGGGAATCATATAAAACAAATCGTAATAGAGAGCTCGTTGAATTGGATGCCACAAATATTTCGCCAGATATCGATATTCTAATGGAAATAGTCTCACAGATCCCGTCAGCAAGACCCAAAATAAAAATTAACAAGCAAAAATGGTTCGATATTGAATGCATGTGAGCAAAGATAACGTCGTTTACGTTTCTCAAATTATTAAGAATAAACGGTACCAACGCGTTCAAAGTCCTCTAAGCGGCTACAAAAAAAAAAAAAAAACATTTTAAAATTCTTTGAAATACAAAAAGATAGAATCTGAGAAAATATTGCTCTAGTAAATGGATCAAGATCCTCAGCCGACTTTTGGAAAGCCGTCAAAATTATCAGTGGAAAAAGAAATGCTATCTGTTCTGGGCTACAAGCAGATTAGTTAAGAGATCACTTTGCAATTCTTCTCAACGCAGAGCTAAAATCGCCATTCTTTTAATATGAACCCCCTATGATTGTCGACGAATTTCTTGATGCACCGATTACAGAAGCTGAAGTGAAAGTTGTCATAGACGACTTCTAGAATAGCAAAGCTCCAGGAAAAGATCGTATTACTTTTGAGTTCTATAAAAATTGTACATTGAAATTCTTATCTGAAAAATCAAATATTTGAAACTGCAGGTGCGCCAGAATGTTTCCAGAAGCCGGTAATATTTCCACTACACAAGTGGACGTGACTACGATAATCCAGAAAATTATAGGGTAACATCCACCAACTGGGGTAACCTTGAATCGAATAACTCAGTGGGTGTAAAACAAGAATATTCTACTACAATTTCAAGCTGACTTTATACGAAATTATTTGACGACTGTAGAGTTGTATAAAAAGAAAGATAAAAAAAACATGTACATGGATATATGCCATTTTCGGAGAATTTCAAGCGGCTGTTCACTGTGTAGCGCGCGAAGCTCTTTTTAATAAGCTCTACAGATATGCGATGTCATCCAAAGTCATTAGTGTGTTGAGGTCTATGTACAAAAACAACGTGACATGCATCTCATGTGGCAACAATTTGTCGGAGGAGTTCAACACATCGATGGTTGTGAAGCAAAAGTGTGTCCTAAGCACATATATATTCTAAACACGATTTAATAATTTCAACATTTGATATCAAAGTAAGCAGCACTGTTTTTTCGTATGAGCACAGCGATCTCAAAGCAATTGTTGCGGGTCGGTTGGAAGAGGATATTTATCGAGTTAACTGGCAAAAAATATATTTCATGGCCTCTGCAGATGATCAGGTGAATTTCTTGCAAAATGCTGTTATCAACCTGATGAACACTCACGCACCACTAAAAACCAAAGTCGTTCGCTGCCAAAGAGTTTCGTGGTTCACGCACGAAATTTGTGATGCAACAAGCGAGCAGGACGAGGATTATAAACGGTGGAAGCGATTCAAGCTGCCGGAGTTCTACAGTGTTTTCCGACACATAGGGGTATGATGATTCGCAAAGCTAAAAGCCAACTTTACTCTCACCGACTTGACCCAAATTTGCCAGCCAAAAAGCTCTGGAGTAATATTCGTGAGCCTAAATGCGATCTAAATGCTGACTTCGTTCGGGCTCAAAGTCAACTACCGGCTCATGATCTACCGCCAACTTTAACGCCTCATGTTAATGATAACGATAGATTTTATTTTCAGACGGTTGTTGAATCTGACGTTGTTAAAGCTTTTCTCGATATTCGTTCTAATGCTTTGGAATTTGATGAGGTGTACCCTACATTTGTAAAAATAATTCTGTCACATTTTTTACCAACTACGTATTACCCATATTTTAACACTATTATTTTGACCAACTCTTTTCCATTGGTTTGGAAAGTTGCACAAGTTGTGCCTATTATTAAAAAGTCTGCCACCCAACAAACGCAAGCTGAGTTTAGATCCATCTCAATTCTACCGTTTCTGTCAAAAATGCGGGAAAAACTTCTTCACAGACAAATTCTACATTTCCTTGATGGTAAGTATATTTTGTGCGTCCACCAGTAAGGATTTAGAGCGAAGCACTGCTGTATCTGAGCTTTTTTAAAAGACGACCTTCGAAACTCTTTGGATGGCGACTTATTGTCGTTCCTTTGTCTCCTAATTTTTCAAAGGCTTTTGACACAGTCGATCACAAAATCCGTTACAAAAGAGAAATATTTTAATTTTTCCGATACCGCCGCAAAATTGATATTTTCGTACCTCATGTGAAGGACCCATGCAGTTGTTGCGGGAAAACATGTATCGTGCTTTCTAGAACTTAAATTGGGCGTTCCACGAGGATCCATACTTGGCCCTCTACTATTTATTATGTTTATAAATGATCTTCCAAATGTTGTACAAAACTCACCAAGGCATCTTTATGCTGATGATTTTCAAATCCACTTGAGCTGCAGGCTTGGAATGATCGAGGATGGGGTGTTGAGACTTAGTAAGGATCTTGAAAATATGACTATGGTCTGAAAGTAACAATCTTTTTTCTAAATCCAAAAAAATCGAAATGGATTGTAATCTACAAGAAGCAGTTAGACAAAACTTATTTTCCACATCCGTCCTTAGGCAAAGATATTATCGAATATGTTGAGACTGCTAAAAATTTAGGAATTTGGTTTAACTCCATTCTTAGCTGGGACTACCATGTTCGAACGGTCATTGCCAAAATATACGCTTCCCTACGTAGTTTACGAGTATCTTTATCCCAAAATTTTACAACTCAACCTATAAAATTGCAACTAGCCTAACTAAGCCTTGATAATGCCGATTACCTATATTTCTTACGGATGCGAAATTAGTTGTGTGTTAAGTACGGATACAAAACAGAGACTAAATGTAGCTTTCAATAATATCGTTCGATATGTGTATAATCTAAAACGCTTTGACCATGTTTCGAGACACAATAAAAGAATATTAGGATGCAGTTTGATGAACTATTTAAAGTTATGCGTACTTAAAACGTTAAATAAAATAATTATAAATACAAGTCCATCATATCTTCATCTCGTTCACATATTTTAATTCCACCGCGATTCACTTGTCTTAACATTGAACGTCAGTTTCTTGTTTATGCTATCGGGGTATAAGTATAACTCCCTTCCCTTAAACATACAAAGACTTTGAGGCACAAAACAATTTGATGAGGTCGCTTTCAGGTATTTGGTCGATCGTTCTTAATTTTAATGCTTTTTTGAGTAACAATCAATCAATTGTTAATCGTTTTGAACTAGAAATGTTTTTGCTTGCCACATCCTTAAATTACTTTTGTAAACAAAATTAAATTATAACTTTTACATTTATTGGCTTAAAGCTTATTGTAAAAGATGTTGTTGAAACAAATAAATAAATATATAAATCATTTTAAGCCTTGAACAGAGCTGCGGTAAACCAAAACTCCAGCTCTAATGTTTGCAGATTATATTGTCTTCGTCGCAGATTCAGTAGATACTATGCAGATACTATGGTTAACAGACTTGACAATTACTGCAAAACTCGGAACCTGACTGTAAACCTATCGAAGTCAAAGTTGACAATATTGAAGAACGGTAGTGGCAGGAGTGCGCGAAAAGAAAAGTGGAGGCTCCTAGGTGAACAGATCAAAAATGTGCGAGAGTATAACTATCTTGGAGTTTTGTTAACATCTAGATTAAATATCAAAAAAGCATTTTCAAATCAAACTAGATGAAGCTAAGCGGGCAAATAATGCAGTTTGGTTTAGATATATCAATAATAAAATATACCAAATAAGAAATAACTCGAAACAAAAAGTATTCCATGTCACTGCAACATCTATCTTTTTTTACGCAGCGCAAGTATGGGGTTGCTGCACCGAAGAAAACTTCCTGCGTTACTTCATAAAGCAAATTTTTAAACTTCCGAACAGTTCACCAAACTACATGCTCGTACCTAGAGACAGGAGTTGCACCACTGTTCCTGGATACTCTCAAGTTCCATGTTGATTATGTGGTGAGAGTCATGGCAATGAATCAATAAAGGATACTCAAGTTAGTGCTTTCGCAAATGAGACTTAACGGCGGAAAATATGTATATACAAGAGCGGAATAACTTTAGCATTGGATTGCGATTTAATGTTTTCCAAATGAACAGACCACTTCTCCAAAATAAAAATTCAACACCTTGCTGGATAAAACTGGTCATAGAATGTACGAAAAACTTGTAGGTGAAGCGCAGTCATCACAATACCGAAAATATTACAGCAAAATGAACCATTATTTGGAAGACGAGACGTACTTTGTTGGCTAGAAACTCAACGGATATGTTAAGCAACATCTATAAAATAAGAGGAGTACTAACCAATATGAATTATATACCGCAAAGACCGGAACTACCAATTTTGTGTAGCCTTTATAATCTCAAGGACGTGCTCCTTCGTAGCGAGTTGGACGTTTAAAGAATTTCACCTTAATTTCTTTTGGATCGCAGCTACTCAAACTAGACGAGGTGATCAGTGTTCTAAACGGTGACCGATGCTGGGATATATTGTATAACAATACGGTAAATGACTACGCTACGCTACTCAATAAAAACCAAATTCTATTTTAATTAACGAAAGAGAAACACTATAATTTTAGTAAACAACAATTTAGACTAAGAAGCTAAGAAAATCGTAAACAACATATTTTTTTATGAAATAAGTAGTCACTTACTACGACTATATGAACAGATTATTTTTTTTAAGAAAAATTGTAATATCTACGCGATGTGCATAACAAAATCATATAAAATGCTTATTAGCCCACACACTAAGCACACACACACAAAGGGAGAAATATTTAATTTATCCGTATCTTTCTAATTAAATTCCGAGTACGTATTTTATTTGTTCACAAGGCAAATGATAAATTTAATTAACATTTGGCATCATTGGGACTTCCATTAATGAGATCCGACATAGATCCCAGACTAATGAAGTCACCTGCTTTATCCTTACATACTCTACTAATATCATCAGCACGTACGAGATAGACGACCAAATGTAACCCGAGCTGTGACATTTTACCTCTGTGATTATATGTGAGTTCAGACACAGTCATGTGTGAGCCGAATCCGATGATAGACCAAATAATTAACTTACTGAATAAATCAGGTCTCGTTTTTCGCATAAATCCGATCAGGTTAGGCCGCGAAAAGTACGTAAACCACCGGGTTAATATCACTTTTAATCATCAGCGTATTGCGTGTATGTGTCGGCATGTAGTTTTCGACAAGGTTAGCAGTTAGCACAGTCGACTAGCTTAGGTACAGAAATGAGATAAAATTATAGCGAATGATTGTTTTTTCGTGCGCACATGATTGGCGCCCGGATTGTGGCAGATTATTTCATCGGAATTAAGCAACTCAGGCAAAGCGTTTGCCTTCGCCTACTAGCAAGTTGATTGGATTCATTAGCGTTAATTTTCCAGGAGTTCGCATCTAATTAGAAGAATTTTAAGCGTCCAAAGTGCTATGGGAGTTGCTTAGATATGCGCCAGATGAACTGAAAGAATGGTGTGACTTTTAATGATGCTTTATGGTTAGTAAGTGGGTATGCGATGAAGATTTCCTCCGAAGTACACATTTTCGAAGGGAAAACTTAGCTAATTAGTAATTTTCCCTGTACATATATACGCCAAGGTCTGCCATGATCCGAGTTAGTTATGCCATAAATAGAAGCAAATATTGTTTTTCTTGTAGAGTTTACGTTAGGAATATTTTCTCTACATTGACGTTTTCCTAGAATGTGTTTGAATGAAGATTTCATGAAATATTATGCCTCCATACTCGTAGTATGGTGATTGTTTATTTTGTATGGATAAGCCCTTAATGCAATGATTAAAGCTAAATGCAGTTCATTTTCGTGGGAAAATTTCTTTCGCTTTGGAGTAGTACAACTTAGTTGAACTTTATCCAGCTTGTGTACACCAAAGGCTTGTGTATATTCCACATAACTGATTTATTAAGTTCTATTTCTTACTTAAATCCATTTTTTTCTTGAATTTTGAATTATTTTTCAAAATTCGTGAAATTTTCCTCTGCAGCTAACTGCAGGTACATCTGCTTGTGAATGAACAAATTAGCAACCGAAGCATGAACTGCGGTTAATTCATGTAGAAAATTGCGATTCCATTCGGTTGCTTCTTTGTTATAATGACGGTGCAGTTTTGTATTCTTACACAGCGATATACCATAGTATAATGCCAGTTACCAACTGTCAGATGAATGAAGACAGCTTCGCAGTGAATGCAGCATGATGAGGCAACCTGGCAAGAAAAACGAATCTTAGCTCAACGGATGAAATTTTTATGAAACCTTGCATAAATTCACTGTACCACTTAGCAACTGAAAAAAGAATTTGTATAGCGGTGAAATATTTAGGAGAACGAGAAATGTAGATTTCTTAAAAAGTTTGAGAAAAAAAGATGGAATATTCGAAAAATTAAGAACGAATTTAGTAAAACGCCAAAGAGATTATCTAAGAATACCGAAAGAGCCTCAAAGAGGATGATTACAATGAAAATTGTATTAAGTATTTTTATTTTTTGGCATTTACCAAATCAGTTCTACAAATTCCATCACCCATGACTCTTAATTGACCTTTTAGTGAACATTTTCTTCCTCGAGGTTTCGATAAATTTTGGAATGGCATACTATAAAAAAAAATCTGAAAAAAGTTAGCCTTTCAATACTGTCTACCGAGTGTGGATGTACAACCGACTCACAGTGGGGCTGAAACTACCAAAACATGGCCAAACGTTTTTTTTTTTTTTTGCTAATTTCACTAAGTGCCCCTAGAAATGATAACAAGTTTAAGTTTATCCGACGCATCCATCGAAACTTGTGTTATGTGACAACATTACTTAATATTGTGTAGCTCGCACGAAATAAGTAGTTCATTCAACTTCCTTCTGTTTAAAGTTTCAAGAGTTTGTAGAGTCGTTTAAACAATGATTAAATTCCCACGAGCAGGGTTTAGACTTCGAAAATCACATTGCGCAGTAGTTTAAACAAAAAAAGGGCAGTAAATTCTAATATTAAAATTAATAAACATCGTTATATAGTAAATAATTATGTAAGTATGTTACTGTATGGTATGACAGTGAAAGACAAAAAAAAAAATAAATAAATAGAACATCGTGTTTCAAATAATGTACGGATAGCAGCAGCCTCTGCAGTAGAGAGACCCGAATTCGAAACAGAGTACTGCGTGAAAATGAAAGAAGTTCAGTATAGTATTAGACGCGATAAATGTAATTATATCAACGCGTTAGCTTCACAAACTGAAGAAGCAGCAAACAGGTGTGACAGCAGGGCCGTCTATAATATCGAAAAGGAGCTTACAGGTGACCGATGCTTTAAACAACAACTGGTGAAGAGTTTACGGTTCCCTTCTTATTTCTGAAGAGGAATAGCTCAAGATTTGAAGAGAGCATGAATTATTTAGACGAGAGTATAATGGTTTCGATCTCGCATAAGTCTTCCAAAGCAACAAATTCCCGTATAAAAAGATTGCAACTGCGTACAGAATTCTCAAGAGGAATAAGGTGTTAGGCATTGATGGTATTCCTGCCGCGCTCTTTCAAGCCGCTCTGAATATATCGGCAGAACTGTTCCATCAACTTATAAGAAATGCGTGGGGATATAAATGTTTCCCATAAGATTGGAGAAAGGGGATGATCACCAAGGTTAAAAAAAAAAGAATGGAATGTGAAAACTGCAGATGTATGTATATGTGTTCGTCTGGCAATGGCCAAATTAGTAGCGTAGATGGTTTTTGGATAGGATCAAAAAACATTTAGATTCATCTCTCGACTTTGAATTGTACGTCCCTTCTATTCGTGTGCTGCATCTCACACTCACTCCTGTTAGAAGTTTGTGTAGTTTGCTTTAACTACGAGTATGTGGCGGTATAATGGAAACGAATAAGTTATAATTAAAAAAACAACTAAATTTTCTATCTTCTTGACTACCTTTCATAACCTGAACTAAAGAATTGCGTACAAATTGACATCAATAACTGGATTAAGGTAACAGATTCAAATCATATTCAGTTTATAATTTGTCCATGCCAACGTTGCTTAGATATCTGTAAATCTGGAAATTGGTAGCTAGCTTCCTTGAACTACAGCGTTACGATGCAAAAAAAAGAAAAACAGAAATGAGGTAACATATATACATAAGTACGTATGTATGTAGGAAAATTTAAATTAGGGATATATGATTTCTATAGAAAAACAACCGCTGATTACCCTATGATAGTGCGCCCTGTAGGCACTGCTTTCTAATTCTAAAACCAAAATATCAGTCTATTACAATCTGTCCACCTACCGGAGCAAATGCCAAGGGGAATAAATTTCAACACAGTAGGTATCGTACTTCTACCCCACTCCCAACGACAACGTTCTTGCGAAAATGATAAGGATACTTTTTATCTGCCCTAAGGGAAATAAACGGAATGCTAATAAAACCATGAAATCTCTTTTTCGTCATTCAGCGCTTACCGTTCATTACTGCCTGTTCGTCCTTGCCACAGCGAAACGGAGTACATTACAATGTAATGGCAATAAAGTTCCTGTAAAACCAGTACTTTGAGACACCCATATGTCCTGTGGGGAGCTAATGACCGCTCCTTAATTCATGTCGGTGAATGGTAATTTCATTGGGTTTGTTGTCACAAAGATAAACATTTTGACTGTGAGGCTATTATGGTTTTACGGTTGTAATTTAATGAGAAAGAGATACTGAAGTAACTTGGACAAGATAATTACACCTTTAAGTTTAAAAAAGTGTTTGTGGTATTTGTTAAAAGAGTCAAAACTTTATTCTTGATAGTAAGCAGAAAAAAAAAAAAAAATTCTGGGGGCTGGAAGTATTTTATCATTTTTAGCATTTAATCAGAGAGTTTTTTATACACTTGAATTGATTATTACATAGACAACCAATATTCATACGCTTTAATAAATTAAATATTTTTGTTAGGATTGAACATTACCGTCATTCAGTACAACTTTTTATACTGGATTCTGAATTCCACTCATTAGGGCACATTCTGGCAAGTTAATTTAATTAAAAATTTGATTTTCCTGAAAAACGGGTGGAACTGAAATACTTTTCTCATATGGCACAAATTTCTGTTAAAGTTTTTTGTTCCCACTTCAACCACAGAACCACAAATTTGTTTTTTTTTTTTTTTACTACATAGCTATTTCCTCTTAACAATAAATAAAAACTTTTCACTACTAATTGAATTTTCGATGCAAAAATGAGTCATTGCAGCGGTTGTAGTCGTACTGGATAAATTTTTGAGTGAAATGTTGTCCCTAGTGATCTTAGATGCTAGTAAAAGTTTGAAAACTGGCTCCAATTATTTTTCCTTGAACTTTTCTGCATGTTTATATTTTGTTAAGGGGTTTCTTTTTTAATTTAATTTTTACATCTAAGGAAATACATTATGGGTAACTAACGAAAGAGTTAGACAAAATGTTTACGACTATTTTGTTTTTATCCACGCGGTATCGGACGAATTGTTCAAATGGTGTAAATAATGCCTCCTACACTAGTTAAAGTTAAATTGAACTAATTAGCGAATAATTTATATGGTTGGAATATTTCAACATACATAAGGAGTTATATCTTATTATAATTATCTTCAAGCAAATTATTCTTATTTGTATACCCTGTCCAGGGACAGTAATAGTAGTAATAGTTAGTAATTTCCTCCAACTGCTGTGATTCTTAGCGATGTCGAACCCCAAGCCTCTGCAGATCTTCCAGCGCTTGGTCCCTTCTTTTTCTCTTTGGGCGACTGTTGGACATGAAAATATTCTGATTACCTTTACTCTAAACTTTTTAGCCACCGAAATCGTACAATTTCTGTTATTTTTTTGACATTAGCATCCGAGGGACAAACTTACCGTCTGTTGGAACAATTACATTCTTAATTTGGGTAAAGGAATGCGGCTGGTGGATTGAGTTGCATTATGAAACTTAGTAGTAAGCAGGACTAAATTATTCCACTCCATCATTCACTAGGTACACTAGCTGTTGAAATCGTGATAAACTGTAGGCAAAGTTGGATAAAACTCTTTCACCCACGAAGGAGGCTCAACGTCTAAGCAATCGCGAGAAACTAAAGTAGATTACTAAAGTAGATATACCAAGCCTGCCTTTAGGTCCTTCAAAGTCCATCACCAACCGCAAGAAGTATCAAATATTACAAATAAT
Source organism: Pocota personata (assembly GCA_963082735.1). Classification (NCBI taxonomy): domain Eukaryota; kingdom Metazoa; phylum Arthropoda; class Insecta; order Diptera; family Syrphidae; genus Pocota; species Pocota personata. The sequence goes on along the minus strand of OY720429.1, from coordinate 200,476,060 downwards.
TTCAAATCCAACTGTCAACTACTTACTTTTTGCTCAAACATACAGTGCTCAAACATGCTGTAAAACTTGCTTATAGAGAAATAGTTTATTATATATTGAGAGACATGAATACCTCCCAATTAGCCAATACATTTTTTTATATCGAATGTTTAGTTCATCATGTTTTTTGTTGACATGAGTTTTCCAGCGCAACTTCGCGTCTAAAGTCATGCCTAAGTACTTAGCTGAGTTCGAATGCAAAACTACTTTGTTATTTATGTACACAGATATGTGTTGTACGTTTTTATTAGTGAAGTTAACATGGATTGACTTCAGTTCATTTAATTGTATTTGGTCCATTCAGATATTTCATTTACTGTCCTTTGTAGTTTTTCGGTAACTTCCTGCACGGTTTTTCCGACAGCAAGTACAGCAGTATCATCTGCAAACGTGGCAACAGTAGTTTCGTCATTTTATGGTAGGTCGTTCGTGTATAGGAGAAACAGCAAAGGCCCTAACACACTACCTTACGGTACTCCAGATCTTATACATTTTAATGCGGAGTACTCATTTTCTTGCTTAATTCTACATAATCGCTGCTTAATATATGACTCTAGTATTTCTGAGTAATGTTTTGGAAGATGATTTTTCAGAGGGGCCAATCCCTTGTGCCTGCCTTTATCAAAAGCCTGTGTTACATCAAGGAAGATGGTAGAGCATATTTGTTTTTTTTCTAAGGCTTTTTCTATTTTGTCAGTTATTCTGTGGACCTGGTCTATAGTGGAGTACCTATTTCTGAATCCAAATTGATGGTTTGATATCAGTGCATTTTCTTCTATAATCGGATGGAGTCATTTCAGAAGAATTTTTTCGAAAAAAATCGAACGATATGAGGTAACTTCACTGGGTAATTTCCCCGGCTTTGGTACCATAATAACTTCCGCGACCTTCCACATACGTGGAACATATCTTAGCTTGAACGCTGCATTTATTATCTGTGCTATTTTTTTCATAACTTTTCTAGGCAGTTTTTCAGAATTTCACCTATGATTAGATCAAATCCCGGGGCTTTTTTCGGGTTGATCTTCTCTTTTATTTCTGTTGCTATTTCCTTAGAGGTTACTGCTGGGATTAACCTCTCATCTTCGGACATTTCTTCCATTTGTAGGAGATAATCATTATCTTCATATGGCTGAAAGACGCTTTCAAGATGTTCAGCAAACAAATCGGCCTTTTGTTTGTTTGTTTTTGCCCAGATTCCACTGCTGTTTTTAACTGGCGGAATGTAGAATGTTTGTAGCCGTCCATAGTGAGTATTCTGTACTAGCATCGTTTGTCATCGTTTGTAAGGTATCTTTCCACCGACGCATTTTTCAATTCTGTGATCTTTTTTCTGAGCGTATTGTTTAAACTATTTTTATCACTTGGCGCTCTCGACAGTTGCCAGCGTTTACGAGGGTGAAAGTATGTACTTCACTTTCTAGTTGCTCTATTGTATCGATTGTTGTACTTAGTTCGATGCATTCCTCCAGCAAATATCTGAAATATATCCAGTCAGTTAGCTTGTTCACTAGACATGGGTTGTGTTCCTTCATTATAATTTTATTACCAAGTGTAAGCAGCACAGATGAGTGATCTGAGTCAAGATCTGGCCCTTCCTGCACTTGGGTAGTATTTGAGGAGATATTCTTAGTTACAAAAAATTCGACAACGTCCGGGATTTTATTCCTATCTGTGCCAGTAAGTAGGATTTCCCATTGAGTGGTGATTAGCATTGCTTTCTTTTATAGATTCAAGGAGTTCTCTTCCTCTTGAATTTGTTAATCTTGATCCCCAGAATTTGTTCTTTGCGTTGAAATCTCCACCTATTATGAATTTATTCCCAAATTTATGAAAGAGGCTACCGTTGTCTGGCCGCTGCTTGTTTTTATGTTTACGGATTTGGCTTGTATTTCACACGACTGATATTGTTCATCTTCATCGTGACTCTTGTTGTACCGTGAGCATGTGAGGTATGGTATGTCTTGTATCCGCGCAGTTTATATTTTGTTCTAATTTTGAAGTTTTTATATCGAGAGTCGCTTTTTTTTTTTTTTTTTTTTAATATGCACGTGTGAAAGGGTTTATGAATACCCTTATACTAATTGTAGGACACGGGCGTTTTGTGGAAAGGGGAAGAGACAGAGAGAAAGACAGATTGTTGTAGTTGGTTTGAAACTCAGCTGGTATTAAGTTTCAGTGAACTCCAAGGGTGGCTGTCCAGATAACTGGGGAGCTTGTTTGTTTTTGCTTTTGTCGTTGCTCATGATTCACAGTATTTTTATCCGTCGTCCTGATGTCATCATCACGATCAAGTTGCATTTTAGCTATATGACCACCCTACTGCCAGTGTTATGCCTTCGCAGTAGAGTTGACATAAGCTTTCGCAATTGATCGACTTTTTTATTTATTTCATGTGAAATAAATAGATGATTATTGACATCAGGATTCGAACCGTGAACCTGTAGCGTGACAAGCGATGATGTTACCACTATACCACGGCCACCCGCTTGCAATTCGTCTTTGTGATTCTCGAGACCATTGGCATTCCATAATAATATTTTTAAGTTTTTAGCCATTAGGATCTTTTAGAAACAGTTTTTTTTGCTACTGTTTAGTTTTCCAAGGAAAGATATTCTTTCCAGAATTTTCTTATTATTCTTTTCCATGTCATCCATTCTGCTGAAGATTCTTTGCATGATATCCTCCATTACATTACTGGAAGGCTTGGGTTTTCCGATTGGTTTGGTATTGTTGTTCGAAGTAACCTGCGCATATATTTTCTTTGAGCCGGTTATGACACTTAAGTTCTCGTTTTTGCTTGAGGGTAGATTGTCTTTAACTTTATCCGTTTTTTCACTCTTTTTGGCCCTCGATTTAGGTTCTGATGCGTCTTTTTGAACAGGCTTTTGTATTTTCTTCTGCTTGTTATCTTTTGCCTGCTGTAGCTCTTTTGCTACTACGCGGCCTCTATAGTTGTCTGGGTATCTTTCATTACAATTGGCGCATTAAATTAAATTTTCTTGATGTCTTCATCTTGCTCAAAAGTAAGCATGAACATCGGCAGCGGTACTTTGCTTTTATGCTTAAGCATGTTGACAACTTCTAGAATTTTGAAGTTTTTATTTTTTAGGTCATTCGCAATGCGTTCAGGAGTGCCTGAGAAGTGTAGTTTCTTTACGACAACCTTTATCAGTCTTATTTGTTTATTTTCAAATGAATACCATTGCATTTTTTTTTTTTTGATTTAGTAATATTGTCAAGTTTCTGTAGGATTCTTCGTCTTCCACATTAATTTTGACATCATTACTATTTAGAAGAGCTGTATTAGCTTTTATTTTATTTTCCTCCAGTATATTTAATAAGCCTTCGTACTTCGTGATACAGAGCACTATAATTGGAGGAGGCTTTATTGGCTTGAGTGGTTTGGTTTCTTTGTTTTTAATCTTTCCTGGGCTTTTCTGGTTTACTTTTGGTGGTGAAAGCTCCGGAGACATTTTTAATTTTTTTGTTTTTTGTTATCTGTTCATTTTTGTTATTATTGACCTGTTCTTTAAGCAGCTGTAACTCAAGCTTTAATTTATCAATTTAGCTTGTCAGTTTTTCACTGAGTTGCTTAAAATTGTCTCTTTCTTCGCAAGCTTTTTGTAATTAGCTTCCAACATTGAATCATCTTTTGTTGGTTGGGATGGTGGTGTTCTTACCATTCTACGACTCTTTATGAAAGGGTCATCTTTAGCAATAAATGGTTCCCCTCAGAATCCATGGAACCGACCTCCGAAGAAGGTGGATTTACCAGTTTACCTGGCGTACCACCTGGGGTATTAATTTCTTCTGTTTTGTTCATTGCATAATTTTTTTTTTTAACTTTTTTGAAAAGTTTAAACCTTTTTGGATTTAAGTCGCCTCTTACGACAGGCATGCCAACCTCGGGTATATTCTAACCCCTACCCGAAGAGGGAAACTTAATACATCGACATTATTTTCTTCGAAGTACTTTTTAAGAAATCAAACAAAAATGCAAATAAATGCAAAGTTCTAGCTTATTGAACATATTAGTCTTTCATATTAAAAAAAAACAAGTTCATACTTACAATTTTGGCTGTATGGCAAGGAGCATTGTCCTGTTGAAAAATGAATCTGCAAGTGTCACCAAAAAGCTCCAGCGCAGAGGGCTCTAATACATTTTCCAGAAACCGTAGGTAAACTTCTGCAGTGACTTTCGATTCCAGGAAGACCATTCTACTTTTTTCATCTCCAGAGAAGTATCCCCAGACCATCACACCTTCAGTTTTTGGGGGGCATCCGTAAGATGCATTCAGAGCTCAGTCTTTCCTTTGCTTCTCTTCGCACAGGAATCCTCCAATCTCCAACATGCAGATTAAACTTTGATTCGTTGGAAAAGATAACATTGTTCCACATGTTTTAAGTCCAATTAAGATGCTCTTGAGCCGTTTTTCTCTGACTCTTTTTTGGAAAATTCGGCTTCAGTACTGGCTTGAGTGCTCTAAGTCCAGCTTTCACGAGCCTTTTCCTCACTGAGCTTGACGAAATTATTTTTCCTGTGGATCGACACAGATCGTTTTTAAGATCCACCGAAGTCTGGAACAGATGTCGACGGCTGTACAGCACTAAAAAACGATCTTCCACTGGGGTCGTCTTTTTTGGCCTCCCTGAGCCTTTCTTTCTGCTGGTAGTCCCGGTCTCACAATATTTTTTTAGATTCCATGCCACAGTTTGTTGAGCAACATTTAATCTTCTAGAAATTTCACGTGTTGTCAAATTGAGACGTGACAGACATAAAATATTAGCTTTGCACTCCGAACATTTTTTTTTCACTAAATTACTTCGGTTCGTTTCGGACTGCTATCGCGAGCTAAATGCACCTCTTATTCATAATAACATCGACTTTTATACACTATTTGAACGACATTTTGCTACCTAGTGCAAAAAAACCCCGTAGCTCTAATAAATTCCAAGAACTGCGCCCGAAAAGGGTAATAAAATGTTTGACCTACATTTTTCGAACGGCACTGTACATCAACTAATTTAAAACAACTTGTCATCTTTAGGAACAAAACAACTTTGATCGAAGTCTTTAATTAACTGCAGGAAGAGTTTGGAAGCCTTTGGTTCGACATTTACCAATCCAGAATCTGTGAAACATGAAGTCATAGGTCCTGGAAAATAAGCATTGTTCGCTGCGCCATTCCCCGCTTCCTGTATTATTCTAACAGAAAATTAAATTTTTAAAATTTCTGTTTCTTAACAGTTTTTTTTGTGGGAAGGAGCACTTATTCATCTTGTTGCGCTTAGAACTATCTTCTGCTTTGTTCTTCGATTACACGAAAACTAGAAAGAAATGTAGAACAATAGCTAAGACTTTTTTATGAGAAATTGAATAGGCAATATTTTTGTGCCTCAAAATGAAGCATTTGGGTGATATTAGCGAAAACTAGAGGTTATGGTAGATTTTCAAACCGAAGCACAAATCTGACAGGAGGAAACTTTTCCAAGTGGTGAAAGACTTACAGAAGCTTAGGAAAGTACGTAGTTTAGGTAGGTACTTGCAAATGGTTGTGATTTAGTTGAAATTTATTTTATCTTAGGAAATATTATTTAATAGAATGACAAACCTTCTTAAGGTAAATGGAATTAAAAAAATCGATCTTGCTAATAAAACTTTTTATAAACAAACCTATAAAAATTCCTAGGAGAAGCCTATTCCACTCACAAAGTTCAATTATTCTGTTCCGAATTATATAGGGTGATGAGATAAGAACGATAGGAAAACAAATTTAAATAAAACAACAAGATAACAAATTGACCCTGGCTTTATTTTGAAGCTACATTCATGCCATTATGTACGGAATATCACATCATTTAAATGGCCGCCTCGGCTTCGCTGGCAGTGCTTCAAGCGGTCGGTCGAATTTTTGATGACACGCGCCAATATGTGCGGCCTCGAGCTCGTCCAAAGTGGTTGGCTTGTTAGCGTAGACTAAGGACTTGATGTAGCCCTAGAGAAAATAATCGAGGGGTGTCAAGTCGCATGATCGCGGCGGCCAATTGATGAACGCTCGCCGTGAGATGATCCAGTCGCCAAATTTCTCCTTCACCACTTCGAGCGTTGCGTTGCTTGTATGGCATGTGTTGCCATCTTGTTGGAACCACAGCTCGGATATACCGATGTTGTCGAGCTCTGGCCACAGAAAGTCGATTAACATCGCTCTATACCGAGGACCATTGATGGTAACGGTGTCTCCATCCTCATTTCGAAAGAGATAAGGTTCGATGATGCCGCCGTGCCATAAACTACACCAAACAGTCAATCTTTGTGAATCCACTCCAATGATGACAATTTTGCTTTTTGACATAGCCGCTGAGCCAAAATGGGCCTCGTCCGACAAGATGATTTTTTGGCCAAAATCCGGATCTCCGGCCAACATTTCCAGCGCCCAATTAGTGAACTCACGGCATTGTCTATGGTCGTCTGGCTTCAATTTTTACGTCAGTACAATCTTATATAGATGTAGGCCCAAATCCAACCGCAAAATAATCCTGGTTGACTCTGTGGTGATGGCCAATCCAGCTGATCGGCGCCGAATCGACATTTCTGGTTGTTCTTCGATACTGGCTATTTTTTCTTCACATCGCACTGATCTCTGTCTGGTTGGTGGCTTAAGGTCCAAAAAAAGTGTACTCATTACTTTGACACCTGCTGAAACATAACAATTGGAAAAACTATCATTACTATCTGGTCACTCTTTATTAAAACAAAAACAAAACATTTTATCACTACTCATAAGTATTAAAAAAAAAAAAAATTATTTCAGCCAACGTATTTTTATTTTTATTTATTTATTTGTTGATTATGACGGTATGCAAACAATATACTGCAATGCAATACCCAGAAGAAGCGTAACTAGCCCACAATGTTACAAAATCGATGTTGGCATGTATTTGTTTGCCTCTAAATAAGTTTGTGCTGAAACCAATCCTGCAATACGCAGTATAATACCGATCCGTACTGGAGATCTATGGATCTATGGAGCACTATCAAAATAACAAGACTGGCCGCAAAGAGTTTTTGACTACATTTTGGTCTTCCTAGCATTCACGTGGTCAGTGGGAAGTACAGGGGGTGCGGGTCTCCCGAAGCTTGTAGCAACACTTTTAATACCTTTTTAATTTAGCCACATTATGAAATAATTTTCCGCGCATTTAAAAGTTTAGTTACAAGAAAGAAATGGAAACAGAACAAAAAAGCTCTCTTGTCATTAGTAGTTTTCATATATATTCGATGCTTCATCCACGCGGTTCAACCCCCAAAAGTGTTATTCATTTAATAAGAATACAACCCGAAACGGATTGAACATTTATTTATTGAACTTCCTCACATCAACCTCTAAGCTAGATGTATAGTTGTGAGTAAAAATAAGCCACACCACACATTCTAAATTGGCGACCCAAGTACCATGTCAGATCATTTCCCTTATTGTATGTGTGACACGCCATTGGAACCAGCCAAGTGTCGCTCCACATCGGCAAACCGCTTAAGCAACCCTATAAACTCGTAGTTAAAATTTGTTTGTTAATATACATACATGAAGCACCGCATTGCATTAACATACCCTAAATACGGTTGACTGATGCTCATTCTTAACACCAAGGAGTACCTAAGCTATCAGAGAACTCGTGAATCCCATTGTGCCCTGAAAATTGTTTGAGCGCGAAAGACCTGTCAGTGTCAAAATAACATGCAATTTAAAAAGAAACCAGCAGATTGCCCACCCGTTAGTAATACCAAGATTGATCAAAATTCCGAGGTCGATTTTTTTTTCACTAAAGCAATACAATAGGTGCAAATAAAAGTACATTCATTAGACTCAACAGGACAGTATCGTATAGGAAGGAAATTATTTTATAATGTACATGCATACATAAGAGTTAATCCTTCCTTCAATTCATGCTTCCTAAGTTGAAAGTAACATAATATATTCAATACAATTATAGCACTCTCCTAAACTTACATTGAAGTGTTGATTTAATTAAGTTCAAATAACTTGTGTCCTGCATACCACTGCAATTAACTATTAAAATACATGAAAACATATGTAAACCACAACATCTTTGTCCTGTGAATCGTTCCAATTTTCTCATATTTCTTCTTCTGTTTCAGGTTGCATCATGTGGTCGGGGGTGGTGAACTGCTTTGCATCGATTCAAATTTGCCTAAATTCATGCGTAGGTCGTATGCAAATAATGTTAAGACTTCATTAGTCAGAGGTAAGTTTAGAAGGAATTTCCTTGTGAACAAATTTAGGTACACCTTCTCAAAATGATCAAAAGAAACAATATAACTTTCATTTTAGCAATATGTCACTATTCTATGCCAACAATGTCAACTATTACACTTTGAGTTGACGGAAATGTTTACACATATGCCGCCAATCAGGGAACCTCCTGACATTTGATTGCCTTCAAGATGTTGCATTCTGTAGATTGCAATCATGTTCCATAGAAGTGCATATATGGAAATGAAGGTGGATATGTTAATTTTAATTTGAGCCGAAAATACCTCCACAGAGGTATTTGAGTTTATACTATGATAGAGTCAATTGAGTAGTTTCACCTTAGAGACGGTTTGTTGTCGATGTTGTACTAATTATTATGTTAACGAAATTCAAGATGCAATTAGGCTCTCGATCATGTATTCATTTAAAGTCAATTTCCTCAGAGAACCCATCTGCCTTTCCTGAAATTCCAATTTCTAGGCTTTATACTCCCACTACTGAGATAAATTAACTTATTCAGGACTTTCGGGACTGAGTCATGGCTTTGGGAAATTCTATTTATCTACGTCGATGATTCTCACTGTTGAAGTGAGAATCTTTCCCATTAGAAAGAATTATCTCGCTACCGTTAGTCAGCGTCAATTCATCCAGAAAATAATTACAGGAATAATTGCCTCTTCCTAGAGGGCATGTAGTACTCCCACGACCTCACATTTCTAATAAAACAGCAAGCAATCCTTGGAAATTGCATAAAACTTCACCAAAATGTTCTATGTCATCCTTGGAACTAACTCTACGCGAACCAACCTAGGTTGCATAGAAATCAGGAGAAAAGGCTGCCCTCAATTACTTGCAAAATACATTTTTTTTTCTTGTTCCTGTTTCCTCTTATGATAAATTGCTCTTTCGTCCAGACTTATTACAAAATTGCAACAACGACGAACAGGGAAGAAGAACTTTTATCAACGCCCAGTATTAGTTGCCTCGATGTTCCACATGATTGTATCCAACAATCAGAACGGACAAGGATGCACATTGAGCTTAGTTTCCATCAACGTCATGGTACCATCATCAACATCAGGAGCAGCAAGCAAGAGCGTAGAACCAACGAAGCAACTGAATTCATTCTAATTTTTCTCATGCAGAAATAAGCCTGGACGATGATGGTAAGAGAATATGAGTAAAAAAAAAAAAACTATTATGCTAAGGACTATTTTAGCATTTTCATCCTTTGCTCTCATTCTGAGGATCCTACCTCTGTTTTCTCCAATGCACCGTATCCTTCTATTCTTGTTTGATTTTTTTCTTCTTTTTTTGAATTTTCTCTACAAGTTGAGTTGACAACTTGATAAGGAGATGAAATAATGAGAATAGAACGTTGAGATGATTAATAGAGCCCTTAACTTATAGAGACATCTGGTTGGTAGGGCTTTTGTTTTTGTCTCTGGGATTTTCATTCCTGATTGGTTATGATGCACTATGTTCCGGGTTTCGCTATATGTACATTTTCGGAAAGCTAAATTGAAGTAAGCGAAATTTTAAGAGCAAACAAAACAGGGTATTTTGTTTGAATCAGGCCACGGAATCGTATTATAATTTTCAGAAAATATAGTCACATTTTATTAATTACGACACACCTTCTTTCCATTTTCTCTTTCTACCAATGCATTCAATTGTGATATTTGGAGATGTTAACAAAATAATTTAAAGATCTTTTGAAGCCATTTAAAGTCTTTATATCAATCTTGTATTAAACCGGCTTTTAACTCGGCAAAATTTATTGTCAGTAAAATTTACAGAAAACTAAATTAAGATACACTTACTTCAAATCAAAAAGGAGAAAATTGAACTAAAGCTGGCACAAAAGAGGCAAGTTTTGTGATGCCTCAAAAACCAGAAAATCGTTGCAAATGTCAAGAAAACTGTGAATTGTTATCTTTTTCTAACGGCGAGGACATTTCATTGTTTCGGTACTTTCAAAAAAATAAATGGTATGGGTGGGTCGCCCGTACTTGCTCCATGTGTGCTGTTCATTCGTATTTTGTTCTGATTTTAAATTTATGCAAAGTTGAACAGAACTGACACGATTTTATTTTTCCAAAAAATTCATTAAAAGACAAAAACACTTGTTTGAATATATGCAGAAATTTGAATGCCATATGATTACTTCACTTTTTTACTTATATCCTGTATCCCCTTGTGGATCCTAGGGCCTCTACTACGCCTACGCACCATCGTATACGGTTCCTGGCAATGAGCTTCAGCTCTCTCCAACACTTGCTCTAGTGCCGTGACTCCTCCTTAACTGTTTTGCGCTATGTATTTCTCGGCAGATTCGTTCTTCTACCATCTTGTGTTAACGGATTCCATTGCATCGCGTAGTTTGCTATGGAACTATTGCCTTTTCAAAGTGGAAGACTAATCCACCGCCACTCCCGTCGTCAAATGGTTGTGCCTATCGGTTCCTGACCCATTCTCTGGTAAAGAATTTCGTTAGAGATACGGTTAGGCCAGAAAACTCTTAAGATGTTCCGTAGGCACCTATTAACGAACGTTTGTAATTTCTAATAGTAGCGGTCATGGTGCTGCACCCACGGGACAGTCGTAGTTTGGTGTTTAAGCTGATTGCTTCGCCATATCATGGACATCATTCCAAACGCAGACATTTCTTTGCCGATTTCGGTTGATAATACCCTGTTCGGTTTCACCTTCGGTCGAGACAATATTCCCAGGATATTGAAAACTCTCTACTCTCTCTACCGGTTGTCCAGCAATGCTAACTTGAGTTAATGGGTTAGTACCGAGGTTGATGATTTTGGTTTTGGCAGTGTTAATCTCCAACCCCACGACATTTGCCTCCCTCTCCACACTTGCTGTCATTTGGTGCAGATCCATAATCCTGTGAGAGCATAAACAAACGTCGTCAGCGTAGTCGAGATGTTTGAGTTTAGATGTAAGAGTCCAACGAATTCCTCCATTTCTAGTAGACAAAGCTGCGCAAGCACATCGCTAATCAATCTATATAAATAAAAATTAAACGTTCGTTGGATAACTTAATAACGGCTGGACCGATTTGACTCATTTTTTTACGGAAAGGAAAATTGGAAAAGTTCGGAAAGCTTAGTATTATTGACTTGAATAAAAGGCCTTGATGCCAAAGCGAATCGAAAGCCTTTTCAAGGTCAATGTCTAAGCTCACTGTACATATTTTATTTCTAAGATTTTGAATAACTTTGTCCTGTAGTATGAGTAAGGTATGCTCCGTGAAAATTCCTTTCTTCAATCCAAATTGTTTGGGATAATGTCATTATCTTCACAGAAATTAATTTAGTGATCGGTTAGTACCCGCTCAAATAATTTCTCAATATTGGAGAGAAGATAGGACCAAAGTTATTTAGTTCTTTCGCAGCTTTCTTTTTAGCTATCGAAAAAAGCTTAGTTTTTTCCAAATTTCAGGAAAGCAACTATTGTTAATACAGTTGTTAAATATTGATTGGCAGTACTGTGTCAAGAAAAAAGGGCATTTTTTTAAAATGAAGTTTGAAATGTATTTGATCAACACCAGCAGATTTTTTATTCTCTTATTATTTATCTATAAGGTAAAGTGAACGGGGATAATCCTAGATCACAAGCACTATTAGAAGACAAGAAAGTGGAAAGGGTATAGTCAAGATATCTTTCTTCAAACTGATTTATTACTGATAAAATTTCGATTTCAAAATTTCGATCATAGGTGGGCGCTCTTTCAGAATAATCTGCAGAGTAAAGGTTTTTAAATGTATTTAATTGGCTTGAATATCAATCAGCTTTTGGCCATTATGGATGAGCACATCTTTGGAGATATTTGTTCCAAAATATTTGCGGCCAGTTATCTTATCTATTTCTTTAAAAGCATGCGGAGATGGTTTTATTTTTCTCCAGTTTTGACTTAAAGGAATTATTGAGATCTAAGTTAACATTTACTTTAATAATTTTACTTATACTCGTACACTGTGCTCTAGAATGAAGTTCAAGGTATTCCGGATTAACTCTATTGAGCTGTCGCTGATACAATCTTTTAAGTTGTTTGAGCCAAACTCTTCTTAATTCAATCAACTTCCTGGTCAAATCAGAAATACAATGATACTTATGATCGGTAATATTGTGAATATTAGAATGAGATTCAACCTTAGAAATAATGAGTGCGTTTAATTTGACTATTAGGGTATCAATTTCAACATTTAATATATTTTTATCAGCTGGTACACTAATTGAAGTTAGAGAGTTAGGAAGGCTTAGTCGAAAAGCCTCCCAATTCGTATTCTTAAAACTTCGGTATGTAGCAGGTGGAATCAAAATAGGGAACAAATTTTCGATTAGAATTGATAAGGAAATTGCAGTTTGAACTGGAATAGCTTTGAGAGGAAATCGAAGCAAGACAAACAAAAAAGACATCACTTTGGAAAGAGACTGGAGTAAACATGTACTTTATGTCAAGTAAAATGTTGCTGTTCCTATGCCAGTATCATTTCTTATTATATTATATCCCTCAAATGAGGACTAATATCTTCCGGATTGTCTAGTTTCAGAAAGGAGACATATCTGAGGTCTTTTATTTTTTAATGTATTTAAAAGTGCACGTCTTTTTTCATGTGAAATTATTGAATTGAAATTTATCGATATAATGTTTAATTTTGTAGATGACGTCATTATACAACAATAGTCTCAACAAACTTAAGGTAGGGAAACATTTTTTCCTACTTGGTTTTCATAACTTGGTACTTAGGCCAGAACTGCTTTATTTTTGTCAAAAGATGAAATGTTAAACAGGTGTTTTGCTTCGTTAAGGAATTCGTTGAGATCAAAAATTGCGTTCAATTAATAAAATATACAGAAAGGCTACAATGCATTCCAAATAGATGTGATGCACTTCAGATGGACTATAACTTTTCTAAGAGCCCTTTCACGCACATGAGCTTAGGCCGGGCTGGCGAAAACTAGCCACCAAAAAACAGACCGTTGTTCCCTTTCACACACACACTAGTTTTTAGTCGGTAAAGTTACCTCAGTCATGGTAATATTTCCTTCACACACCCTACAATTATCACAAATTAATGAACAACCCTCGAAGCAAACTGAGGCAACAGCCGGCTAAATGCCGGCGTGTATAAAAGTGCTTATATAGCCACATGCATTACTACCCTCACTACGACTGCCCACAGACTGTGGAAAGTCCTATTTGATTGTATGTTCCACCAGGAATGATCCGCCGTCCAGTTTTTTGTCAGCCTTCGGAAACTGGTATATTGAAACGGGGCTAAGGAGTGAAAAGTTGTTGGTGCAATATGCCCCCAGGTGTTTTGGAATAGCTACACTCAACAGCCGCGCAGCTCCAAATTGATTATGTTATCATATAGAATCCATCAGGCGCATTTCATTTCCAGACAATATTTTGGGAGAATTTTTTTTTTTTTTTCAATTAACCACAAGCCTGGGCAGCATAACCACAAGCCTTCAGCTCTTTTCGGTGGTAAAACATGCACATATTCATATTACAATAAAATGTAAACGACAAAGTAAATGTCTACAAACTGTAGATTGCAGCTAACACTTTTAATTGAAAACTATATCCCAAATGCACCAAGTATATATAGGTATACACAAGTAAATATATATTTTTTTAGTTTTCCATCAGCTCAATACTCCACACCATTTCATCCATCATCGCCTCTATTTATGGCAGAAAATAGTGCTAAAAAAAAAAAAATATTAATTCAGAATTTCCCAATTCTATGGCATCTTTTACTGTTGGGTCAGCTTTTTTCCAACACTGATGCCACCACCATGCTCTGTCACATTGTGTTTCGCCAACAGGCTCGCTACAAGAATCCAGCATTATTTTACCAATGTCTTTTATATCATCAGGTAACATTCTGTTAAGTGATTCGAAGTGCATTTCACCATTATCATCAACAACGTTGACCTCATGAAATAAACAATTCATATAACATTTTAAGGCTTTGTCTTCATGAACTTCTCCATCACTGAACTCTATGATTGCCTCTGAAAAGATGATACATATAATAATATTAATTAATATTTTGACGAAAATCATATTTTTCTTAAAGATTGATATTCAAATAATCAATAATAATTTCATTTTCTAACACCACCTAAGCCCATTAATATTTATTGCTCTGAAAAGCAGGAAGAAATTGTCAAGTCAAATCTTAGGCATCCGACACTATCTGTGAGATATAGTCGGATGAAAGTATGCCCAACGAATAAAACCTTAGCATCGTTTGCCCGATCCTCAAGAAAGGAGACCCTCTGAATTGCATCAACTACAGGGGTATTAGTTTCCTTAACATCGCGTATAAGATCGTATCTACTATATTATGTCAACGCCTTAAGCCTTTTGTCAACAATCTGATTAGCCCGTATCAGTGTGGTTTTAGGCCAGGAAGGTCCACCATAGATCAGACATTCACATTGCGTCAGATCTTGGAAAAATCCCAGGAACTACAAATCGATACTCACCATATTTCCATAGATGTTAGAATCGTCTATGATAGCGTCTATAGAGACGAGCTATACAGAGCCATGTCTAGACTGTCCGTCTTTACCGGATGATGATGGAGAATGCACGCTGTTCCATCAAGATCTTTAACAACATCACCGAGGCTTTTGATGTCAGAAAAGGACTCCGGCAAGGTGATGGGCTATCATGTGATTGCTTTAATATCATACATGGACGGATTGTACAAAATTCTCAAACTAACATCAGGGATACGGTCTTTTAGAAGCCTGTAGAATTACTCGCGTACGCCGACGACCTTGACATAATTGGAAGAGTGCAGTGGGCTGTCATTAGTAATTTTGTGAGTATTAAAACAGAAGTGACGAAAATGGGATTAGCGGTTAACGAGGGCAAAACAAAATATATGCTGTCATCATAAAAACGCCCGTGTAGTTGTCTATTGTTGCTGTCGTTTATAGACAGCGAGCGAGAAAGAAAGATTAGTGCTGTGGTTTGAAACTCAGGTGATATTAAGTTTCAGTGAACTTCAAGGGCGACGTCCAGGTAACTGGGGAGCATTTTGTTTTGTTGTTATTGTCGTTGCTTATGATTCACAGTTCAACCATGTGACTACCCTACTGCCAGTGTTATGCCTTCGCAGTAGAGTTTGACATAAGTTTTCGCAATTGATAGACTTTTTTATTTATTCCATGCGAAATAAATAGATGATTCTTGACATCGGGACTTGAACCTGACAAGCGATGATGTTAGCACTACACCACGGCCACCCTAGGATGGTGGTGAGAAGATTCATTTAGGTACTTCCACCAGTAACCAACCGCACACAACCCAATATATCTGCTCTCATATCTATTCACGTTAGTTATCATTCGCATTATTTAATGCATTAATATCAAAATTGTATGCTCACCTTCAGATACGCCTGTTTTTTCCTTGCAAACATCGTGAATTATTTTGAATCCATTTAAAAAGTCTGGAGGAGGATACTATAGAAAAATAGAACTAAAGTTACGATGAACAAAATAAATGTACTCGTAGCTACACTCACTGATGAATCACGACGTGGCTTTTGACCGTCAACTTTTGCAACAGCTGCTATCCAAAATAGAAATAAAGTAAATTCAATAAAGATTCTCATTTCCAAGCTAAAAGATGGGATTTAAGGTGCTTAGAAGTTTAACAACAAATAGCTATCCAAAGAATTTGAATCGGCTTTTATAAGCAACTACAAGTTCCACAACCATCGCAATTGATTCATTATCGAAATTGATAGGTGCACTTGTAGATACGAGTAACAATAACCACGAGTGCCTTTTGACGATCTATTTCCATGCAATTGAATTGATCACATTTGTTGCAAATTTGTTGCGGGCATGTATATATACTTAATTTTTAATGCTATACCTAAGAAATGAATGGGTCAGAAGAAATAAATTATGGAGGCTCACTTGCAACAGTGATATAATTGAGGTATTGAGAAGCAAAGTGGCCCAACCCACATTCACACAGCGTTGATGAACATAAAGAAAAGTATTCTTAATAACAAAAAGAGGATTTTCTGAAACTTATTCTACAATATAACCAATTTGATGTCATATATAAAGAAGCAACGTTATATTTAAATGAAATATGACAATACGATTAAATTGTTCTTTTTTGTTGCTACGAGTATGTGAGTCGGGCCGATTTGCTTTACAATGCTTCACAGCATAGGTACCTGACCTAGAAGTTGTAATCGCGAACTGTAAACTTGTGAAGATTGCTAGCGTTCTTAGAATTTAATATAAAGAATCGAGTGTATGTACATTTAATTTGCGAAGTAAAATAGCAATGGCCTGAAGAGATAAAAATGATGGAACGATTTGATTTATTCAGTTGTTTGTGGCTGTGGGAAAACTGTTGGCTTCTAAAAGTCGATGTAGAAGTGTAAGTGTAAGTGTGGGATTGTCGGTGTACAAAAGTTAATTAATTGGAATCATTCAGAGTTGTTACCACTCGAACAGAAATTGTCTTTTACTATAGCGATAATTTTGGTTTCAATTCGTTTTATAGGAGTAACCAAGCTAAATTCATTGTGAGGGTAGACGCAGGGGAATTCCGGAATTTTCCAGGAAGTTCTCAGGCACGGTTCTGTACCAAATGAATTGAAGCAGTAATTGGATCAATCTAGTCATGATTGGTAAGGACATCACATCCATTAAAAGGTTGGTTTAACAGTCGCCGGTTCACACATTTTTTCACATACTTCTTCGGTTTCTTCAATTATTTACTTGTTTTACCAAACACCCGAAGTCGGCTTAGAGGACGGCATAAATTAAAGACGCTTTAGATTTGAAATTCAAGCAAAATCGTTGAAATCATTTTTTGAAAAATCCCTTAAAAAACAAAAAAAAAAAAACTGGTACTTAAAATTCCGTTAATTTGAGCGAGTCGTTTTCGTGAAAATCGATTTTTATTTTTTTTTTCAAAATTGGCCATTTGTAAAGTACCGTTAATTATGGGGTTAGAATGCCGAATCGCCTCGAATTGTGACCTCACTTGTTTGCCTTAATTTTGATAATTTCTCCAAAGCATGTTCTAAAGTATGTATGTATGTGTGAAACATTGATAAGATACTGATTTGCGTCAAAAAAGTCTAAGTGACATTCGAAGAATGGCTTTTTGGGCATTTAAATTTGTCATACTTGCCCCCATTATAGCGAAACTGCAAAAAAGGATCTCTCATTTCCACTTATAGTAATAATTATGTGAATATTATGGATAAGCCATTTTACCTACAGATTATGATGGAAAATTTGAAAATAAGTACTCAAAAACTAGGCTTGGATGGATCTATCGAATCTTACCAACTTGACACGATTGATCAAATAATTGACCAATCTGATTCCCTCGATGACATCCTTATTTTTGGCGACTTTAATCTGCCTCTGCTGAAGTGGAGTCTTTTCGATGATGAATCCTTTTTCATTGCTTCAAATGCCAACTCCACTAAGGAATCTCTCTTCATAGATCGGCTAACTGATTCAAGTCTATGTCAAGTTAGTAATGTCTTGAATTACAATTAGATCTTATATTCACAACTGATCCCATTAACTCCCCAGTCTCGCTTTGTCCCCTATCTCTGTCGACTAATGATAACTTTCATCCACCCCTTCTTCTTTTACTTTTCCTCAGTTCACCACTTCAATCTACTCCTCCTGCATTTCGCACTTCTTACGACTTTCATAAAGCTAATTTCCGTAAAATAAATGCCTATCTGAGTAGATGTTTCTTTGAGTTTGCTAACTTATCCTTAAACGAAGCCCTCACAATTTTTTACAGAGAAATGTTAATTCTATTAGGTGCGCAACTAAGTGGCTCCAGCAGTAAGTGCTGGTCGATTATGACATATCCAAAACGTCATGAACCGAGCTTAGTCATATGGTAAACAAACTGTTTTGACACATTAGTGAATTTGTTTTGGCGTCATGTACTTTTGGTTGTGTTAAAATGTCTGATTTTGTGCCAAATAATCGTCATTTGTGGGAAGTGTTGATTTTCGTCTTTCAT
Source organism: Pocota personata (assembly GCA_963082735.1). NCBI lineage: Eukaryota > Metazoa > Arthropoda > Insecta > Diptera > Syrphidae > Pocota > Pocota personata. The sequence goes on along the minus strand of OY720429.1, from coordinate 200,457,676 downwards.
TCGAAGAAAACGGCGGCTGAAGCGCATCGAGAGCTCCAAAAAGTTTACGGAGATGCTGCCCTAAGTGAAACAACGTACCGTGATTGGTTCCGTTGCTTCAAAGACGGTGATTTCGATGTTGACGACCGTCCGCTTGAAGGAAGGCCAAAATCCTTCAAAGACGCTTAATTGGAGGCATTGCTCGATGAGGATCCGTGCCAAACGCAAGAACAGCCTGCTTTAGCATTAGGAGCTACCCGTCAAGCCATTTCCAAGCGATTGCATGCATTTGGAATGATTCAAAAACAAGGATCTTGTGTTTCTTATGATTTGAAGCCAAGGGACGTTGAGCGTCGTTTTTTCGCCTAAGAACAAGTGCTCCAGCGGCAAAAAGGAAGGGTTTTCTTCATTGCATCGTGACGGGTGATGAAAAATGGATTTATTACAGCAACCCAAAGAAAAGAAAGTCGTGAAGACTGCCCGGTCAATATTCACGCTGCGAAGATTATGCTGTGTATTTGGTGGGACGAGGTCGGTTTCATTTATTACGAACTGTTGAAACCCAACGAAACCATCACTGGGGAACGGTATCGAATTCAATTGATGTGATTGAGCCGAGCAGTGCGCGAAAAACGGCCACAATACGACAACGCTCGGCCTCACGTTGCTAAACCCTTAAAACCTACCTGGAAACAATTGGAAGTCCTACCCCACCCGCCATATTCCCCAGATAATGCTTCATCCGATTATTACTTGTTCCGTTCGATGGCACATGGTCTGGCTGATCAGCAGTTCTGCTCATGTGAAGACATCAAAAAATGGCTTGATTCGTGGATAGCCTGAAAAGATGAACACTTTTCCGGTAACGGTATTTGAGCTCTGCCTTAAAGATGAGAAAAAGTTGTAGCTAGCGATGGGCAATACTTTAAAAGATTCATTTGTAACCATTATTTCCCAAAAATTTTCCTTTTTAATCAAAAAGAACTTACTTGCGCACCTAATATTTCTCTTTATGTCCCCTTTTCTCGTCATAAAACTTCATCTTCATCCCCCCCTTGGTATAATCGCAAACTTCGCAGCTTACGTAACAAGAAAGAGAGAAACAAGTTATGGGCAGCTTTCCTCCGTACCAATTATGTTTTGGGCTATTCCAACTATCTCGGTTCCTACTCTCTCTACCACCGGCACCTAATTAACGCACAAACATATCTTATAAATGACCCTAAGCCATTTTTTCAATTCGTCAACTATAAAAAAAATCTGACGGTTACCCTCCGTCCCTCTCTTTTGAAAACATATCATCAACTAATCCGCAAACCATTGCCAACTTTTTTGCCACCTATTTTAAACAATCTTTCGCCGACAACTCTTTTAAACCAGACCCCTCTTACTCAATTTCTTAACTTCTCCATTGGCCCCTTCCTGTCCCTGCCTTTTGATCCTGTTGTAATTGATAATAAACTACAAAATCTTAATGATGAATTCTCACCCGGCCCAGATGGTCTCCCTGCCATTTTTCTTAAAAAAATGCTCTTCCATTCTCTCCCTCCCCCTCTCTCATCTCTTCCGTTTGTCTCTATCACTAGGAGAATTTCAGCAGATTTGGAAGACCTCTTTTATAACCCCCATACACAAAAAGGGATCAAAGAACGAAGTAACAAACTATCGTCCCATTGCTAAACTTTCTCATCTACCCAAACTTTTCGAAAGTATTTTATACGAAGCCTTAAGCTTTCAGTGCAAGTCTCTTATCTCTCCCACCCAACACGGCTTTCTGAAAGGTAAATCAACTACCACTAACTTAGTTAAATTCGTGTCCTTCGCCCTGTCTGCCTTAGAGAATGGCAAAGAAGTCGACGTTATTGCAACTGATTTTAGTAATTCTTTTGATAAGATATCTCATAACTTAATCCTCTTCAAATTGTTTGCCCTCGGTTTCGAACCCATATTGTTAAAATGTATATCTTCTTACCTGGAAAACCGTTCTTACAGAGTTCGCTCCTTTCTTGGCCACCTCTGGTGTTCCGCAAGGCAGCCATCTCGGTGCCCTTCTCTTCATTCTAACCATAAACGATGTCGAGATGGTCATTAAACACTCTTCCCTCTCTCTTTACGCTGATGATACCAAATTTTTCAAAGCCATCTCTTCACCACATGACTACTGTCTCCTTCAACAAGACCTTGATAGTTTTTCGAACTAGTGCCTACAAAATCGCTTAGAGCTCAATATCGCCAAATGCAAATCCGTTACCTTATCACATAAGCACCACGTGTCTTCTCCGTCCGCCTTTACCTTCTCCATGGTCAACCTATATCCATCGTTCAATCTCTCCGCGATGTTGGAATATTGTACGATAGGGAACATATTGATGAGATAATTCGTAAAGCTAACTCATCACTTGGCTTTGTCAAACGATGGTCCAAAGAATTCTCTGACCCTTACGTAATCAGATCCCTCTACATTACCTTTTTTTACATTTTTTTTTTACATTACATTACCCTCCTTTAATACGCCAGTCAAGCGTGGCCACCCTTTCAGCAAGTTCATGTGATCAGAATCGAGAATGTTCAACGTCGATTTCTTCGATTTACCCTTCGAGGTCTTCCTTGGAACGGTCCATTTATCTTGCCTCCCTATCAAGACCGCCTCAACCTCATCAACCTGAGTACTCTAGAGAAACGCAGAGATGTTGGAGACAGTCTTTTCATTCATCGACTTCTTTCAGGCTATGTCGATTGTGCATCTTTTTATAACTCAATTTTCTTCAATACCAACTTACGAAATTTATGATGCCCTCGTCTTTTCTATCTACCGGATCTAATGAACCAATTTCCCGTATGCTGCGAAAAGTGAACTCAAACCTCACCCATTTTGATGTTAACCTCAGCACTCCCTACCTCAAAACCGAACTCCTTCACCATTCTGCTTAGCTTTAAGTCTTAGTTTTATGTTTCAGTTTTAAGTTTTAGCCTTAAGTTAGTTGTAACTTGTAATAAGCCAAATAAATGGGGGATTTTGCCGCCACCAAAATTAAAATTAAATTAAATTAAAAATAATATAATGGACTCCTTATAATACGCCCCACTTTAGTCAAATCCCACCGAAGTCCCCCAACATTACAAACAACTTGAGCAAAGAATAAGGCAACGTGAAATATCAAGCAGAATCGAATGAAAATTAAGACCTGTACGCAATTATATTAAGTTTTTATAAACGGCATTTGGTGTGCAGAAACCAGTACCCTGTGATAAAATTCGTTGGATTTTGGAACATGTGCTGTATCTAATTCGTACGAATTTAAAATACAAAACCTTACAAATGTGATCTCGATATCACCCAGTCTTTGCCGAATAATAGAATGAAATATTTGGCCAACTTGTCTCGGTCACGAAGGTGTTATCGTTGGAGAGGTCCAAAGCAATACTTGCTCTTCTCAGACGTATGGTATAATTCATCAGAAAATATTTGTATGTAAAAAATAAAATAAAAATAACAATATGTAGAGGGTTCCATATTTTTAAAGAGTTCTTGCTTTTAAAGAACCTATCAAAACCACAATATAACAAATAAATCTTTCGTTAATACTAAACCCAAAGTTCCTTTGCAAATTGTGTTAATGCTTTATGTATCCTATTACAAAAACTCGCACTATGTCAAATATGAGTCATTTCCATAGTGTTTTTTTTTTTTGCCTAAAATATGTATCGCTCAAGGTTGACACCCGAGATATCAAATTATTCTCCACCCACAACCGCCCCACACGAAATTATATTATGCAAAGCACAACCAGCAGATCCTCCCATCTTTTTTTTCAACCGAACCAAGGTCATTTCGATTGATTGCCTCCAGCAAGGATTGATGGTCACATCCGTGACGACGTAGGCGAGGGAGCGAGAAAAAGAATGTTAGTTGGAATTTTTTCCGGTGTCTCCGTTCGTCCCTTGGTAGCTTTTTTTTTTGCAAAGAACTAGTACAAAGTGCCAATGAAAAATTTGTCGGAAGGATAGAAAGATAAGCCCTGAGGTGATCATCCTTGTACTTGGTTGCTCTTTTTACATCTTCACAACTTTCATCTGCTGTGTGGTGGAATGTCCTATGAAAAACATTTATGTTTCCTTTGGGATCCTCCAGAGACAACCTTTGTGGTTTGTTTTCTTTTACTTTTTTTTCTTTTATTCACCCCCAAAAACCGAAGGCCTTTTTCTGACCAGGCCAGTACCGGTCCCTCTATTCAGTGGGCAGTAAAAAATTGTTTGTCCTTTGGCAGTTTTAAAAAATAAATACAGTATATACATAGTAGCTATACTCGTAGCTGTGCTAGTATGTATAGACTGTCCTTTTTGTTAGATTTAATAGAAAAGCAATTTTTCTTGGCGAACGGTAACGGAAATCACTTTTTGATTGATTTTTTCTGCCTTGGGGTTAATTAGGATGATGGTTACCAATTTTTTTTTTCCTTATCCTCCCCCAATTGCTAAGTTTTTACTTTTTTTACAAGGACACTTGAACAGATCTCAAATGGCTCAATGACCCTCTTGAATGGAGAGGATTTCTTCTGTTTGACTTATTCTCTTCAGTCCTGGGAATTGGCAACATAATTTCAATGAATGTCTGGCCCGACCTGTTTTTGTTTCAGTCGAACCTACTCTTGGGGTTGGGTATGGTATGGAGGGTTTATAGCCATTGTTCTGCCATAGAGATTATTAATGCTCTGAAAAGTTTTTGTTCAACAGTGAACTGTTTTTTTCTTTTTTCCAGTGTATAGATTTTTATTTTTATTTTCAGTTTGAGTGATTGAATATAAGTGGGTTTCATGCTCAAATATGGAGGTTGGGAAACTTTAGTTTGAAAAATATGCTAAACAATAATTAAGAGTACGTAATACAATATAGGAAAAACTGAACAAAAGGGCAGCTGATGTACTAGTTTCGGATGAGAAGGCAATAAGGTGGTTTAAAGGCTTTAAAGGTTGCCATGTGAAACAAAGTATTGTACAAGTTCGTGGAAAACCATTCGGTAGGAAAAGATTGAAGGTAGATATACATCGTTTCGATGTGAACATGGGTGGTGATAAGTGATGAAATTATTTATTAAACTGGTTACCGGTAACTGCATCTACTAATCCTTACACATGGACTAAAATTATCTAATTGGGGTACTAAATATATAATTACTGCAAATGTTTTGCCAAAATAGAGCATACCACGAATGCAATTTCAGGAGCATTTTATACTGCGTACCTATTAGATGCAGTAGGTAAGTGTCGTAAGCATATAAGAAAGTCACGGACAAGAAAACCTTGCTTATACGACACGCAAGTATATTCAACATTTACTTTCCCATTACTTAAATACATATATCTTAGATAAAACCGATACATATGCGTATACTCGTATAAAACTCGTATAATTTTGCTTCCTTGTTAATCCGTACAAAATGAATATCTACAATCGTACTTACTCGTATAAGGGTACTTTATATGAAAATATTTAGATTGGTGTCAAGAGACATATACTAAAAGTCTCACACTCCCTTTTACAAGGGAGGGATATACATAATACTTTCATCAATAACTCATTTTCCTTCACACTTAGAGAAAAATATCAAAAGTACAAATTTTTCTAAATAAATTTTTTTAACAAAGTGCACTTCGCCTGCATCTTGTATCCTATTATATGAGTGTGGATTGAAAAGTTCACGACCTGACCAAGAAAACAAACTCGGAAATTTGAAGTCCCAATTTCCTTAAAAAAATAGTTACAATATAAGTAGCTTCGACGAAAAAATTGCAGGGGGTGTCAAAAATTTTATATCTTCAGGTCGTTCGAGAGCTGTTGGTTAATCGTACTAGAGTATGCGAAATATGGTTACTTCCCGTCAAATATGACACCACAGAGGCAAGCTGGATCCTCGTTTTAAACAAAATGTTATTATTCAATTTAATTTGGAACTTTTTTCTTCGTAGGCTTATTTGCGGGTATTCTGATTGGTGTTCCAATTAGCTCAGTAAGACAACTGCGTTAAGAATTTTTCATTCTGATTTGATGTCACAAGCAATAATGTTCCAGTTTCAGGTGCGGCTTTGAAAGTATGAATTAACTAATTAAAATAAATATTAAAATAATTAAATGGCGTGACCGGCCATTACGAGGACGCACTGGTCTTTGCACGGTCAAAACTGAACCGGTTCGATCGAATGTTTAAGTTTCTTAACTGCGTCGTACTCTCGTATCCACACTGACCCGATTCGATCGAATTATTAAATTCCTTAACTGTGTTGTGTGTGGGCGTCGTGGCGTAGTGGTTAGTGTGTCGGATCACTACGCAAGAGGTTCCAAGTTCGAATCCCAGAAAACACCAAAAAAGTTTTTTCACGATCCCATTTGACAAACATCCGAGAGTATTGTTGTCACGAGAAAGCTTCTCAAAACAAATTGCCGTTCGGATACTGCACTAAACTGTAGGTCCCTTCCATTCGTGTGAAAAATATAATAACGTACACAACACGAGTGGTTGCGAGAAGCTAGGCCCTGGCACTTAAAGAGCTGTTGCGCCAAATATTTATTTTATTTTTTTTTTTTTAACTGCGTTGTACTCTCATACACCGCTCATAATTACAAATGTCAATGCTTAGTATTCACAGATGTCAAATATCAGCTGTTTATATGTCACAGTCGTAGTCGTACATTGTATAATGATTGTGTACTGTGACCTGTGTAGATACCCAGTTTCCTAAGATGTTCCTTAAGTCTACAGAGAGTCGTTAAAAACATTTTTAGAATCCGAAGCTAGTTTTTATTAATGTTTCTGACCTTACTTATATTTATAGAAATAATTCTTGGGAGCTTTATGCATAGAATTGAAATCTGTGAGTAACAAACTCTGCTCTAATTGGTAGGTATTTACTGAAGATGATACTAGATTTAATTCCTTTGGGGAGCAACACGAGTCTCTGTTTCTTTCATTGATTAAAGGCCGTCTTTAGCGCTATATTGAGAATGTCATCTGGTCCAGGGACTTTTTTATTCCCAAATCTGTCACATGCATCTCCTCAGCTGTGAATTGGTTGCACTTCTCTCGCCTACCAATGTGATTTCTGGTTGCCTTGGAAATAGGCCTTCGACTATACTCAGCAGTATATCTGAACAGGTAGGAGTTATTGCTCAGAAGTTGTTTTGTGTACGTAATTCAGATGCTACTACCGTAAGCTGTAGAACTGGCTGGGTGCATTGAGTGGGCTCTTGCCCAGGAACAGTGGGTTCATTAGGACCAGGTTTCTGACAACTGTAAGCCAGTACTGATAGTTCGCTTTGAATAAAATCAGCCGCAAGAAGCAAAACTTGGTGTTTAATGCACGAACAATGTAAAAACTCAAATAATTCGGGCATAACAGACTGAAATACAAAAGTACTTTACCATGTACAGCCAACACGTAAACATTGTGTATAGCAAGATCGGAATTTTGCTTTCCGGCCAATTTTGAAATTTGTACAATGTCTTTGGATTTGAATCCTCAGAATCGTTCTTCGATTAGATTGGATTCGATGAATTGAATTCCTTAAAATTCCCGAGAAATATTCATTTCGAAAATACACCAACCTAGAAGTGCCCATCTTATAGTAAATACGAGTATTTTCATACAATTAAACTTTCCTCTGCAATTTAAATATCTAACAAGTTTCCGAATCTATCTTAAAATAAATTTTAATTAAATTCCTATTTTGTATTCATTCATTACAGCCGCCCATATCATGTTTGCTATTTATGGCATATATAAACCAGAGAACCGATTAACAAAGCAAATCAACAATGGAAGCAATAAAAAATTAATTAATGAAATCTACCTACCTACAAGGACTAGCCAAACAAATAAAGCAATAAATCATCCTTTTACCTTGCGTATTCCCTTTGTGTGTTTTTGTGTTTATTTCACCTGGTACAGGAGCTTGCAAGTGTTGGCAAAACTACAAAAGTTGGCTACTTAATTAGCGTTCTTCGAAAATTTACGAGCCAGCATAACAGGCCACAGTCGAATCCTTCCTCGTAAAGATCTTCTCATTAATTTCGTTCATAATATCTGCAGAGAAATTTTGCCTTGTGTACCGCTTATCGTATTCTCATCACTTGACTCAGCATCAGCACTAGAGCGTTGGCACGGTAGTAATAGGATTTTCTTACTTCTAAAACACCATCGTGTGGGGTATTTTATGACATTCACGTAATCTACTCGTATGGTTATAGTTTTTGTTGTTGTTGGTGTTACGCGCATTGATTTAATTTAGTTCTATGTCTCTCGCCGACAGACAACAGTGAAAACAATCCTTTCACCTTCTGGGATAGTAGTATGTATGTATAATCACGTGGATGTTTTAATCAGTACTTTTTATGGAAGGGCAGAAAATTGCAGAGATAGGGGTAAGTATTTTATGGAGTTTGAGATAAAAGTACTAATCTTAGCTCAGACGTTAACAACATACATTGGCATACTTAAATTCAGTAAAAGCGCTACGAGTTTATATCGCTTAGCGTCAAATGAGAGTTTATGTCTAGTTTAGCCCTTATATTTCTATAACAAAGATACAATGCCACTTCGTTAGAATACTCGTAATAAGAGAATGTTGTTTACGGCAACTTTACGCGAACCAAACTAGATAAGATCAGTAGTATATGAGGTAGATAATAGCCAAGCCAAGTAATAATTTCATCTATCTTTTTATATCTACTAACTAGAGGTATCTTCACGGTTAACAGCTATAGGCGAAAGTTGCTACAGGCATTCTTAATGCTCCACGGCCTTTAAGAGCAAGAAGCTCAGTTAACAGGTAATCCTTCAATGACTTGCACAAGTAGAACGAAGGACGCTGAAACAAATTAATATTTGCTACGTAAGACTCTCCCAAACTGTTCTCAAGAAAGGACAGCAAATAAATAAAGCGGTCTTTATACGAGTATTTACTCGTACCTATAATATTGCGAGTCAATCAGTTAACTATATCGTCAGGTAACAAAAATGTTCGCCAAATTTATTAACGCATTTTACAGTAAGGTATAAGGAACGTTCGCTATCGGAGGGTTGAAGACACAGTTCACAGGAAAATTTAACTTTACTAATTTTGCTATAAAACATAACAACTAAGGAAATGGCTGCTGCTTCTGTAAGTATTAATAAAGGACGTAGCTGTTTATGTAGTGTTTCCGTTGCTAAATTTGTATAATTTTCGTTGCTCACCACATTGAATAATTTAACATAGCAGCATATTATAAAAAAGGATATGAATACTAGGTACTTATTTTCATTGCTAATTCTCCTATTTATGTTAAATCCCTTCTGTATTAATAAAGTTCAACACTTGGGGAGTCACGGATTGTGTGCTGACGAACCAGATTTACTTAATATACTGGAACTTTACTTAATATACTTGAACTTAGGACAACCTCGATAGTTTGCGGGGTGTCCCGAATTCCTGCATGAAGCACACGAAAGCTGGCTCTTCTCTGCCACTCCATCCCTACCCAGAGTGCACGTATGGCCGATTCTTTGCCAAAGATACCTCGCACCATATTTGTAATTCCTCTAGGGGGACGAAAACCTTTTCTAATTTGAAAGAGCTTTATTTTAAACTTTTAGAAATCAAAAGCGTTCTTAATTCCTTGTCAGAATCCTGTTCTCTGAATAAATATTGAAATTAATGTTGTCTTCATACGAAATAGGATTTATGAATGTGCGTGACAATGGATCAGCACGAGGTTGTGACAACCTTTGACAAGACGTATGTCATTTGTAAATTGTGAAATGAATGATAGCTGGTTAATTTGACGAGGTGATTTTTCAGCTTTTGAAACGATTGGTTTTGTTAAAGGTTTATGATCCGTATAAACAGTAAAATATTGACCCTTGATAAAATATCGAAAATGTTTTATGGCGAGGAAAAGAGCGAGAAGTTCTCGGTTAAAAGGTGAATACTTTTTTTGGTTAGGTTGAAGGCGCCTAGAAAATCTCAGTGGAGACCATGAATTATTTTCGAATTGTTGAAACACAGCGTCTCTGGAGTCGTCTATCCATAAACCCACTTTACCTGTTGGATGAGGATGGGAAAGAGAAACACATTTTTATAGAAGTGATTTTATTTTCGAGAATGCTTGCATTCGAAGACCATGAATACTGTTCTCGAGGAGCGGGTTTTTTAAAACAAACTCATTTTATTGTATTGCGACTAATGTAAAACGTGGTATGAAACGGTGATAAAAATTCGCCATTCTTAAGAACTTTTGTAGTTGTTTGAACGTTGTGGGGGTAGGATATTCATTGATTGCCTTCACCTTAGCGTCAGCTGGGAGAATACCTTCCTTGGTGATATTGTGGCAAAGAAACTCTAGTTGAGTTGCACCCAGAATACACTTGGCTGAATTGACTTTGACTTTAAAAAGATGCTCTTTGTGTTCGGAACGAGACCTCCTTGCAACTAATATATCATCGATATAAGCGAAAGTGAATAGTAGACAATTTAAAATTTCGTTAATGAACCGTTGGAATGTTTGAGCCCCATTTTTGACGCTAAAAGGTATTTTTACGAACTCAAAAGTCCAAACGGTGTAATGACAGCTGTCTTATAAATATCCTCCGTGGTGACCGGTATTTGGTTATAAGCTCGGACTAAAGCTATCCTTGAGAATATACTGTAACCATGTAAATTCATAGTGAAATCTTGTAGGTTGGGTAGTGGTTACTCGTCAAAAACCGTTACAGCATTCAATTGTCTGTAATCACCGCAAGACCTGAAACAGTTACCATGTTTAGGTACCAGTAGTGAAGCGACTGGTGAGGAGGACGGCCTACATATTCATAGTTTGAGCATGGTATCAAACTCGACTTTCACCTGATTGTACCTTTCCGGGTTTAAACGACGTGCACGTGCACGTAATGAACCTTACGTGTGTATATGGTGTAATACACCATGATTTAGTGGAACGGAAAAATCTGGTGGAGCCTTAAGAGAAGGAGAACCATTAAGTATAGATCCAAATTCTTCTTCCACTGGTGATAGTCTTAGCGACACTGAAGAAACACTTCGTTACAAACAGTTAACATACAAATTGGTTTTAGAATCGGCTATTAGTCGGTGGCGCAGATCGACTGCTAAAGAGAATTTGTAGAGAAAATCTGCTCCAAAATAGGATAATCCAGATTTGTCACAATAAAATAATGGATAAAAACTCTCCTTAGTCCCTGATTCAAGGAAACTTGTTTATAACCAAAAGTTGAAATTGGAATACCATTGGCCCGGATAAGGTTCTGTGAGCATTTCAATGAGAAAAGAAACTTTAGTGAGGTTATCGTATATGAATAAGCGGCGTGAAATGGTACTAGATGTTACTGCCGCCGGGAACTTAAAGCTGCCAGTGTTTCTTGGGGTTGGTTTCGAAAAGACTTTTAGGTTTTGCGATTTATTTTATTGATTGTTCTGGTGACGGTAGATGGAAATCAGTGTCCACTGGCAATTTCTACTTCCAAGGAGTGAGTATCAATTAAGTGTGGTTAGTTGCGACGTTAAGGTGAAGAAATCGAGAAGTAGAAAACCTGCAATACACTTGTTGCACGGTCGTCTCCCTGACTGGTGACTGCAAGCAATGCCATGGCTTGTCCTATTTGTTGTCAAAAATGTGCCAATTTTGTAAAAGCAACAGTATGGTTGATTAGACACTAGCTAAGAACTAATAAGTTGTGTATGTACTGACGTAGCACCCCATGGTCATCACAATCGGTTTATACACGAGTAAACTAAAGTGTGATGGAAAAGATCCCTGCCTTTTGCAACAACCCTTTTACCAAATCTAAACTTAAACTAGTGTGGATAGTTTTCTGCTCTTAAACTATTTTAACTTAGACTGTAATAGCTTTGAGCTTAATATCTGAGCTTTCTGAAATCATACCAAACATAACCTTTAACGGCCATTTCGGTATCAAATGACGATCACCAAAATCGACAGTGATAAGCTTCCAGTTTATGTGGCCTACTAATCACTATGCTCTCCTGGGTACAGTGAGAAGAATTTGATGAAATATGTGGTAGTTGGCCTAACCGGGAGCTTCGCCATAGTGCGTAGCGTTTGCCTTCAAATCTGATTCTTTTAAGAATTCTTTTGGTCGAGGATTAGTCTTATAAATGGTGAGTTGTGAAGAATAATTGTTCTGCCATCTTTTGATAATCCTACTCCTGATAGCAAGCTGGTTAACCTAAACACTTTGATGGATTTCCTTCAAAATTTCATATGTAAGGTTTGTGGTTTTACAACTTCAAACAAATCTGTACACTATTGAAGATATATAATAATGTGGTATACCAAGTTCTTAAAGGAAAGTAAACAGTTCTGTTCTGGCAAACGCCGCGTTCACACGTGTTGCTTCAAGGAATTTATTAGTGATTCGTGAAAGTTCAGACTATCTTTTCAACTAAAACTTCTCTTCTACTTTTACTTACTCCCTGCTGTTAGTTTTTAATAGACTACCTCTTCTTTCAATGCATAAAAAGAAAAAGAAAAGAGACTTCATCATCACTAACTAACCATGGACGGGGGAACGGCCCCCTCGCCGAAACTGGTTTAAAGGCCTACCGCCCGAAAGAGATTTAAACCAGAATAAAAGGCAGAGATGTGAACCCAAACGCATCAAACCAGATAACGAGGAATACCCAGAATTGCCCGTAGTTAACAATGATAATAATATTCCGCGCTATATAGTGATAACTGGAATGGAAAAAATTGGAAAACATCTTCCCCCTCTTTCATCATATAACCCCATTCAGATAAATCGTGGCCTTGAGCATATATCGAAAGATATATTGGAAGTTAAAGCAATGAGGTCGGGAAATTTACTCATGAACACAGCAAAACGAATCGACTTCAATTCAAGGGAGAATTTTCTCAAGGCACATCATAGAATTAAAGGAAGAAGAATCGTTGTTTAAATTAAAAGATTTAAAGTTATTGGCCTCAAGAAAATGATGAAAATGATGAGAGAAAAGGATAACGATGTTTTAGTTCCAACAGGCGCAGCTATACTAACATTCGACGTGAATCGCAGACCAAATGAGATTAAAATTGGATGGGTGAATTGCAAAGTGGAAGAATGCATACCAAACCCCATGCGCTGTGTGACATGTCAATTTGTCCACACCAAAAACCGGTGCACTAATGCCCCTCTGCAAAAATTGCTCACTCCCTCCACCTCACGACGAATGTACTCGCGTCTACTGCATCAACTGTAATGAAGAAAGCCACACACCATTCGACCCCGCCTGCCCTGCCTACCTTCGCCACAAATCGTTCAACAAAATCAAGGCTTATCGTCGTTGTACTATCCGCGACGCCTGAGCAATCTATAATGATAACTCCTCTCTACATCAGCTGCCTGCTCTAAGAAAGCGCAATCGAGAAAAACCAACAATGGCAGAGTTGATAAAATTCCGATTAGAGAGAACCAATCTACTTGATCAACAAAACCGCTCACAGAGTGACTTAGTACCCACCAAAGTCGAACCCAGAGCTCAGGAAAATAATTTCTTAATTTCTCAAATATCACCAATACAAACAAACGTTAAGGACAAACATAATAAAATCAAAACACAATAACCCCAAACTACTCACCAATAACCAGAAAATCAAAATACCTTATCTAACCAAACAACTCAACCACTCATCACCACCGCATGCGCATCAATCTCAAAAAATAACGAAAATTATATTGATATTACTAAAGAAAAAGAACAGTCAGATATCCCACTCTCTGCTGCTTCCTGTACACACGATATTGGTATGGACTTCGGTACTGAGAACTCACCTCAGTCTTCCTCGTCCTATCTTAATAAATCATCAAATCTTTTAAATAAAACAAACAATACACAACATCTCAATGGAAACTTACAAAATGCATTACTCTTAGAAAAAGACGCCCAACCACAATAATGACTCTGTTGGATGGAACATCCAAGATTTTTCAAAAATAAACTTTCCCTCGAACTTTTAATAGCTAAACACAAACCAGACAAGAAAATCATATTACTACGAAAAACAAAAAATTCATTAACGTAAAAATTGCAAAATATTTCATTTTAATAAGACTTACAATTATTCAAAAGCAGGCATAGGCATTCTTGTTAAACATAATATTTCAATAAACTCCCATATCACTTCTTCTACAAATTTACTACACCAAACTATCGAAGTTCCTCCTGGCCTACCAAAATAAAAAAATATATATAGAGAGCATGATGTACAAATTATTTGGAATATCTTAAATAGTATTCCAACGAGTAACAACGATTGTCACCACATAATAATGAGTCACCACATCCAAGATTGGATCATGATATGATCCTATCAAAAATCAAACACAGAGTAGTCATGACATCCGACTTGGAAAGGCATTTGATAGAGTTATGATGGTACCGATTATAAAGCAGCTGCATAAATGTGATGTTCCAAAACAATATTTAAAGCGATTGTGTCTTTTATGAGTAATAGAACTTTCCGAGTTAATGTTGACGGATATAACTCATCAACAGTAAGTTTTGATAATGGGACGCCTCAAGGGTCTCCTCTTTCAGTTGCTTTATACAATGCTTACATTGACTTGCTTATTGTCAAACTCACCCAACCGATACAAAAACTCGATTTTGTTGGAGTATACGTTGATAACATTTATGTTGTTACGTCTACGAGTAGTGATCCTATCAGGGTAAAAGATCTTTACTTTATAATTGGGCTGAAGAAAGGGGTACAATTATTCCTCCATCAAAAACAGAAGTGGTGCATCTTTGCAGAAAAAGAAAATGCACCTGCAACCCACTTGTTATTCGGGGTACAACCATTACTCCAAAAACAGAACATTTTGCGGAAATTTGAAATGGGACACTCATATTAGGAATTTAGTTGATCTGCTTAAAGCGAAAACTACCAGATTTTGAAACTGCACTACAAATAGCATAAACATTGGTTGAAGTAAAGAAAATATTAACAACATTGACGCAGCTATCAACGAATGCTTTCGAATAGCGTCAGGAACTTTAAGGGCCACAAAAGTTGAAGCTCTTAGACTGGAAGCAAGGTATGAATCCTTTGGAAATTTAGGGAGAAGAGCTTTCAACTTAACCAGTAAGGCACTGGCAGATTCAACACACTCCCTATTCAAAGCTGCTAAAGAAGCAATTTCGAAGAAGAAACCCAATAGAAAGAATTCCGTTTCAGTGCTTAGTAAGATGGTACCAATAGATACTCCATTCTCTCGGAAAAGAAACTTATTACCGATAAACAATAAACTCGAAAACTTTAAGAAGGAAAACACCCCGGAAAAAACATTTCGAATGCTTCATGAAGCATTCTATCATCAATGCTAATAGAATATTCTACACAGATGATTCACATAAAGAAAATAACTGGTGCTCGTATGAAGTCATCTGGGTATTCTCATGGGTCTTAAAAATGAGACGAATAAATGTCCTTCTTTAGAGCTCATCAGAAGTTGTTTGTGCTTTAATAAAAATATTATATTAGCATGGATACCTTGACACGTGGAATCAGGGGAAATGATGTTTCAGACGTAGCTGCGAAAACTGCTACCAACTATCCACTAATCGTTGAGACCCCCAATTTTTACCAGACTGCACGAAAGTATTTATCCAGCAGCAAAGAAAAGAGGCCACTGAATCTTGGGAAAACTCTCAAACGTTTCTGCGAAAACATCAAGTACTCCCTGCATAAAGCTTCTGCGAATCAGAGTTGGAAAAGCCTTCTTTAATTCTCAACATTATTATAATGGCGAACCTCCAGTGGAGTGTACGATTTGTCGACCGGTCTAGCATATTTTTGTTGAATGTCCTCTCTCTCGCCAAATTGATGAATCTTCAGATAATATCGCCAAGGACCTAGCCGAAATCCTGAACCCGTCAGACAAAAAGTCACTCATCTGCTCACCATAAATTTGATGAAATATAATATTATGTTTGCCTATTTTTTTCTTTTAATATTCATAATATCTATAAAAAAAAAAAATTGCTTTTCCTTTTTCCTCTTTTAACAATGTACATAAATGTAAATAATATAAAAGTCGTCATCATATGCCCAGATGCCTTTGGTAAATTAATTTATGAATTTATTTTGTAAATTACTTCAATACGAGGGTGGGTTAATTATATATGAACAAAGTATTGTACATTCTCCAAGAACGCAGGAGAAGTTTCACTTTTGATTTCAAAATAATAGAGCGGTATTTGCACTTCAAATAATTAATATTCATCGAAGATAACAAAACAATTTGTCAACTGTGATTCAGGGTTCGCGCGATTAGTGCTCTGTACAGTTATTTCACTTGTTTCTATCTCGCTCGCAGTATTCCAGCTGCGACAATGTTTATTGGATATAATGCCTAGTTTGACCGCGTGAGCCCCAGTGGGATAGTGGCAAAATCTGCACAGTTTGTCTTTTGTAGATTTTGTGTTCTCTGCCAGTTGTGGTTGGGCCGCATCTGCCTAGATATGACGCAATTCCGTAACCCATGCCATCGCTTATTGCCCTTTGAAAGGAAATGCGCATCTATCAAGAGCAGATCCCCGAAGAAGACTAATCCTGAACTGATGATCCAAGCAGGCGAGTTCCTCTTTGTATTGTTCCACCAACTTGGAGGAAGACGTAGCGGATACAATCGCTTTGATAGCGGCCTGGCTATCAATGAGGATAGCGATGGTTCTGAAGGGTGTGTTGATGTTTTGCAATAGACGGCAAGTTTCAAATACAGCAAGAACTTCTCCCTGGGAGACACTGTATGAATCCGGTAGCTAGTATGATTTGGATATATTGAGGGTGTCGGAAAAATCACCGCCCCCACCCCGCAGTCCATTTTCTAAAAATCGGTGATGGTTGATTTCATAGTCGTTCGTTACTTCGCCTTTTTTTCCGTCTACTCTGAATGGGAAACTGACCATGACGACGGTATTAAAGTTTACTTTGGGTATTGTGTAGTCAGTTAGAGTTTAAAAGAGGGAGGGGGAGTTCTCATGGCCCCCGTTGTGCCTATAGCCATCGTTCTCTGCACTTTGTTGATTAACTTGATGTTTCATTATTTTCTTAGTGCAGGTCACCAGACAGTGACCTATAGGGAAATATAAGACATACCACTGCGGTATGCATCCATAAGACCAATTTCGGGCGAATTTCCCACCACTTGCTGAAGGTTTCGCTGCAAACGTAGAAAGCCACACAGGCTTTCTTGGCGTGAATGCCGCTATTTTGGTTTTAATGGTAAAGAGTACCAGTTCAGTTTTGCTTCTGTTTGTCCACAACTATTAGCTATTGTTATTGAAGGCACATTTTAAGAAGGTCTAAGAAGGTGGATGTATTGTTTGTAATGAATTGTTTTTTCAATCGTTCGCACAACTTCGTGGAGCGCCCCTTAGTGTACATGTGCTGAAATTTTGATGGACAGTATATTTCCATAGTTAGAAAAAAAAAAAGGATAAGCTGATAGGCCATTTAAATGCATTCTATTTCGTTAGAAGGAAAGAGGATAAGCTGATAGGCTATTCCTAACGAAATAGAACGCATACGAAATACTATGGACATACAAAAGACTGTGGAAATATCCTGTCTATCAAAATCTCAGCACACGTATACTAAGGGGCGCTCCACGAAGTTATGCGAGCGATTGAAAAAAACAATTCATTATAAACAATACACCCACCTTCTTAGACCTTCTTAAAATGTGCCTCCAATAACAATAGCATATGGGCAACTAGTTGTGGACTCAGCGTCAATCCAAGCAAAACTGAACTGATACTCTTTCCTACTAAAACCAAAAGAGCGGCCATCACGCCAAGAAAATGAAGGACCTATCAGCTGAAATAGAAAAGAGATAAGCTGAAATGAAATCCTTTGCAATTTCGTGCCCACGCTTCCAACTTTCGGAATAAATACAACACGAACACGTTTCCAGCACAGGGGAACGTGATTAAGTAAAATACAGCTTCCATAAATTGGTTCCCTGCAGCATGACAGGAAGTATGCCGTCAAGCCAGCAGATTTGTAGGGGGAGAAGCTGATAATGGCCCAGGAGGTATTAATTTATGTAATTGTTGTTTTAATATCATCCCACGATGAGCATTGTGGCTCCCGAATCATATTTGAAATAATTATTTACACTAATCTTGTGGTTTAACTTTTTATAATCAGCCGTGCTTAAGATTCTGCTGCTCTAGTCAGGTTTTTGCAGTATAATATTTCGTTGATCGTGCTATCATACTGTGGAGTATTTTACTCCATTCGTTAATATTTTCCATTCCAAGATTAAAATTAAAATTATAATTCGCAATTGATGCAGCATACCCAATTTTCTAAAAAATCTGTTTAATTAAACAAAACATAATTAGTGATCGCTTAAATTAAATTAAAAAAAAAATTTAAGCAAATCAACACCTCGATGACATCGCATCATTCCTTGCGTAAAGAAGAACTTTAATTTGGGTGACGGCAATAGTTTTTTCCCTGGAAGAGATTCGTATAGGTTATCGATTAAAAGAGCATATTTTATTGGCCTCAGTATCCAGTCTTGATGGACCCCAGAAGATATATCAAAATCATGGAAAATAGTCATACTATTGTAATATGCAAGCTACGGCTCGAGTAGATAAAACGATATTCTGTGAAATTTATTTCTTTATTTTCTAGTCTATATAACAATTCAAGTTCACACTATACTATTCTTCGCAAATTCTTTTCTTACAAGGTCTCTTTCCTCTCAAATCACTTTATCTCCTTTCAATTACTTAATTCACAAATCCAAACTAATTACTTTTTCTTGTTCACTCTCAACTTTCAATTTATCACTAAATTACAACTTCGCCCATTATCACTTTTCCAATCTCTTCGCCACGGTTCTAAACCAACTGTGTCTTTTTTGATCGCCATCTGTCCTTATATAGCAGAAGTTTCTGATAGCCAGAAACTTCTAGCAAATTCTTCGACCACTGGAACAAGAGAAATAATTCTTGCAGTTATAATTCCCTTTTATCCCTAATATTATTCGTCTCTTTCGTTGACATGAGCTGTGGAGACTTCGTCCCAGACACGAACCTCGAATGAAAGGACAGTTTGAACCAAAATTCTGCCAGAATGGAAAGTCACTTCGGAATTTGCTGCATAGACATAGGAGCGTAGTTATTATTATGCTACACTGCCCCCCTCTTAGACGTGTTCGTCCCGAACAAGTGCATCCTCATTTCGGCCATTGTATCGACTCAGTCGGTCCACATGAACCACTTTCATTTTGGCCCTTGGTCCTCGCTGGATGCGGTAGACAACATCGTTAATGCGGGTTACTATTCTGTAGGGACCTTCCCAGTTCCGCTGTAATTTAGGTGATTTCCCCTTTTGGCGATGGGGATTATACAGCCACACCAGATCTCCTTCCTGGAATCCTGACGTTGTTGCCTTGGCATCATACCTGGTCTTCATGCGGTCGCTCGTCATCTTAATCTGGCTTCTGGTCCTTTGGTGTATGTCCCTAAGCCTTTCCCTAAGGTCCGCCACGTACTCTTCTTCATTTCTGGGCTCATTGGTAGGAGATCCAAATTTCACCTCACTGGGTAAACGAGCTATTCCACCAAATAAGATTTCGAACGGCGTATGTCGAGTAGTGCTATGCACGGCACTTCGATAGGCCATCAAAAACAAGGGAATCTGCCGGTCCCAATCCCGTTGGTAGTCACCTACGACCTTCGAGAGATGTTCGTCCAAGGTCCTATTGAAACGCTCCACCATACCGTCCGACTGTGGATGAAGCGGGGTTGTCCTTGTCTTTTTGATTCCGAGTAGTTGACACATCTCTTGGAAGATTCTTGACTCGAAGTTCCGCCCTTGGTCAGAATGCAATTCCAAGGGCACACCGAATCTGCTAACCCAATTGTAGACGATCTGCTCCGCCACGGTTCTGGCTTCCTGGTTAGGGATCGGAAACGCTTCCGGCCACTTACTGAAGTAGTCCATCACTACGAGTATATACCGATTACCATTGTCGGTTTCCGGAAAGGGCCCTGCGATGTCAATGGCGATTCGTTCGAAAGGTGCTCCCACGTTGTATTGGTGCATCTTACCTCGAGTTTTGATTCTCGGACCCTTGCTAGCTGCACACACGTCGCATTTTCTGCACCAGTCTTCGATATCTTCCTTCGCTTTTAACCAATAAAAACGTTCTCGTACCTTTTCTAGCGTCTTATTCACTCCCAAGTGGCCTCCGGTCACCCCGCCATGCATTTCCTGTAACACCTCCTTGACCCTCGTCCGCGGTAGGACAAGCTGCATTACAAACGACTTTCCGTCGGAGGATTCCCATTTTCTTCTCAGAACACCTTCTTGGACATGGAGGGAGTCCCACTGCGCAAAATATGCCTTTAAGGTCGGGCTTCTGTGAGAGATGTCCTGATGATCCGGTTTCTCCATGTTCTCCTTCCAGGCCAGAATCGGCTCGATATCCGGGTCTTCCTTCTGAGCGTTCCGGATCTCATCTACGCTCCAGCCGGCGATAGGTTCGGCTCTCATTCTTTGGATGGAAACCAGCTCCCGTTCTTCCTGACGCGCACAATGTTTACAATCCGTTCTGCATGGTCTCCGGGACAGTGCATCCGCATTAGAGTGGAGTTTTCCTTTACGATGCTGTATTTCGTAGTCGTAGATTTGCAGCCTTTCGATCCATCTTGCGACCTGACCCTCAGGACTCTTGAACTGTAATAGCCATTTTAAGGCTGCATGGTCTGTGCGAAGAACGAACTTCCTCCCGTAAAGGTATTTGTGAAAATGCTTCGTAGCCAAGATCAAAGCTAGAAGTTCCCGCCTTGTCACGCAGTAGTTCCTTTCTGGCTTAGAGAGCACCTTGCTGAAGTACGCAACCACCTTCTCTTGGCCGTCATGCACCTGGGAGAGTACGGCTCCTACCCCGATATTACTAGCATCTGCATCCACAACGAACGTTTCCCCGGGAGTGGGGTAAGCCAGTATCGGGGCATCGCATAGCCGTTGTTTAAGTGCCTTGAAGCTCTTCTCGCACTCAATTGACCATTTGAATTGTTTTCCCTTTTCCGTCAACTGGTGCAGGTTCTTTGCGATCCCGGCAAAATCCTTCACGAACCGTCTGTAGTAGGTGGCTAGGCCCAGGAAGCTCCTTAGTTGGTGTTTGTCTTTGGGGACTGGCCAGTTTTTCACCGCTTCGACCTTCTCCGGATCGGTTCTCACTCCTTTCGCTGAAATTATGTGTCCCAGGTACTTGACTTCCGCTCTAAACAGGGCGCACTTCTTGGGGTTGAGCTTGAGGTGGGCACTTCGAAGCCTTTGAAACACATCCCTTAGATTGTCTCGGTGTTGCGCAAACGTTTTTCCTACGACGATGACATCATCCAAGTATACCAAACAGGTTTTCCATGTTAACCCTTGCAGGACACATTCCATCAATCGCTCGAAAGTCGCCGGAGCATTGCACAGCCCGAATGGCATTACCGTGAATTGCCATAGCCCATTTCCTGCGGTGAAGGCGGTTTTCTCCCGGTCTTCTGGATGGATCTGTACCTGCCAGTAGCCACTCTTCAAGTCGAGAGTGGAAAACCATCGGGCTCCTGATAGTGTGTCTAGCGTGTCGTCAATCCGTGGCAGAGGGTAGCTGTCTTTCTTGGTGACGTAATTGAGCTGCCGATAGTCCACGCAGAACCGCGTGCTGCCATCTTTCTTCTTAACCAGTACAACCGGTGATGCCCACGGACTTTTGGAACTTTCAATCAGACCTTCTTTCTCCATTGCCGACACCATCTCTGCAACTTCTGTCTGCTTTGCCAATGGAAGGCGCCTAGCAGGCTGACGAATTGGTCTAGTATCACCAGTGTCTATTCGATGTTGTACCAGGTGTGTTCGGCCGTATTCTCCGTCCTGTGAGGCAAATACATCAGCGTACTCATTGATAAGATTCTCTGCCATAGTTCGCTGCTCCTGATTCAGCTCACTGGACTGGAGAATCGTCTCTCTCGCTTCCGCTGTCCAAGGTGATGGGAGAAGTTTTGGAGCATCACGTTCAGATATTGTTGCGACGGCGGTAATCGGCGTGCATTTTCCAGTCACCTCCCCTCGCCTTAGTTTGACAGTGTGTGGTCTTGTGTTCAAAACTCTCACTGGAACCATGGTGTTCTTTGGTTCGACTAACGTCTTTCCCACGATGTAGTCTTGAGAATTCTTCTCTGGGTCTGGTTCTACTATGTAGAACCGGTGGCTCCCAAGATCACCTTCCAGCTTCGTCCAAATGATTGTCTCTGAAGACGGCGGCAAAACTTCGTCTTTGCTGATGACTGTCCTGAGAGTTACGGCATTCTCATTTCCGTACACCATCGGAATCTCCACATTTCGATACCTCAGTACTTGCATCCCGATGTCCAAGATTACTTCATTTGCTTTCATGAAGTCTACTCCGATGATGCACTCGTCGCATATATCTGCCACCAGAAACGCATGGGAGAACGTCAGTCCTGCCAGAGTAATCGTAAGACGAACTTCTCCAAATACCTTCGCCATTTCCCCTGTTGCAGTCTTCAGGCAGTAGCTGTTGGTGTTGTGCAGCCAGGAGCTTTTGACGATATCTCTTCTTACAATGGAGGCAGTGGCACCTGTGTCGATGGTGGCTACGCACTTCTTCTCGTTGATTAGTGCCTCCACTGTCAGGCTCTTGTTACCCCGTTTGGTTTGCGAAACTTGAATGGTGGTCCTGGGGGCCTCGATTCCAGTAACCAACTTCTGCCCCGCGAAGTTGGTCCTTACGCATTTCCCGACTGCTGGTTTTGGGAAGTCTGACTGACAGGATGGATGTTATCACCGCCAGATGCTTCCTCTCTGCTTCTCCTACTTCCGTAATGTGAACAATTTCCTCGTCTAGGTGCACTTCTGCACTGCCGTTGTAGGTGTCCCGTTTGGTTGCAATTCCAGCAACGGATTTGACTTCCGCGAGCTCTGTCTTCATCCATGACGGCTGTTCTCTGGCATGAGCATCCCACTTCTGACACCAATGTAATATGCAAGCTACGGCTCGAGTAGATAAAACGATATATAACAATTCAAGTTCACACTATACTATTCTTCGCAAATTCTTTTCTTACAAGGTCTCTTTCCTCTCAAATCACTTTATCTCCTTTCAATTACTTAATTCACAAATCCAAACTAATTACTTTTTCTTGTTCACTCTCAACTTTCAATTTATCACTAAATTACAACTTCGCCCATTATCACTTTTCCAATCTCTTCGCCACGGTTCTAAACCAACTGTGTCTTTTTTGATCGCCATCTGTCCTTATATAGCAGAAGTTTCTGATAGCCAGAAACTTCTAGCAAATTCTTCGACCACTGGAACAAGAGAAATAATTCTTGCAGTTATAATTCCCTTTTATCCCTAATATTATTCGTCTCTTTCGTTGACATGAGCTGTGGAGACTTCGTCCCAGACACGAACCTCGAATGAAAGGACAGTTTGAACCAAAATTCTGCCAGAATGGAAAGTCACTTCGGAATTTGCTGCATAGACATAGGAGCGTAGTTATTATTATGCTACACTATTATAAACAATGGTGGGAGTTTTGGAATTTATCTCAGAAAATATCTTAATAAAATTGTATGGCAGGCCAAGGGTTTTGTCTGTTGACAACTTCTTCTTACTTCTTTTTCTACTTTTGAGAACGAAAATATGGTCCGTGGAGAGGCCAGTGCTAAACTTGCTTGGAACATGATTAGGCAATTTTTTTGCTGCTTGGGTTCGATCTGTTGCCATGCAGCCGGTGATAAAGACGATCCGCAGTGGTGGTAATCAACATTACTGGTTGTTACTATGCAGGGCATATAATTAATCGAGCTGGTGTTTGCGGCGGCTTGGGTTGATGCTCCTGTCATGCATCCGATGATGGTGATCTGCTGCAGTGGTAAGTAATGTTGTTTGTTACCAAGTAGAGCATGTACTCGTATGTAACTCGCGCGCCAAAGAGAATATGAATACCCTTGAATTACTTCAGGGTGAGAGATAAAGATAGATTGGTGTAATGGGTTTGAAACTCAGGTGGTATTAAGTTTCAGTAAACTCCAAGGGTGGCGTCCAGATAACTGGGGAACATTTTTGTTTTGTTGTTATTGTCGTTGTTTATGATTCACAGTATTTTTCCAGTCCTCCTGGTGTCATCTTCACAGTTAAGCTGCATTTCCAGCGATATGACCACCCCACTGCAAGTGTTATACCTTCGCAAATAGAGTTGACACGAGCTTCGCAATTAATCGACTTTTTTTTTATTTCATGTGAAATAAATAGATGATTTTTGACATCAGGATTTAAACCGTGAACCTGCAGCGTGACAAGCGATGATGTTGCCACTACACCAAGGCCACCCTCTATGAATTATTGTCCTTTATCCACCTTGCCAGTCTGTTGTGCACTATTTGGGCAAATATTTTCCTAATGGAGTTCAGTTCAGAAATTTTTCTATAGTTTTCAGTTAGGGATGGGTCACATATTTTTAAATATTGGATATATTACAGATTTTTGAACAAACTAAACACGGTATTCCGTATTTTTTGTCACGTATCATGATTCTCATCAATTCTTCTTTAGGAAGTAGACACATCTGATACAGTATACGGGAGCGCATACTGGAAAAAAAGAGTTGGTCGACGTTTGCCGTTAATAAGGTTCAAAAGTGCGTTGCTAAGCATCAACAGAAACTGATGTACCCTTTTTGCCAAAATTGACTTGAAGTGCTAGTTGATTCCATCTCCCTGGCAAGTCCATCCATGTAGATTTTTCTTTTAGTAAAACATGTTTCTTTATATGTATATACCTCTTATTAAATATGTTATATAATGGCTTACACACAAAAGCGTTCGTTATGACTTCCGATCCACTTGACTCTGGGTAAGGTTTATACTTGATTTCTGGGAGGAATGCTACCAGCATTCACAGAGACGGATAATTGTAAGTGAGCCGAGAAACCTTGAGTCTAAATTCCGAAATCTATCACTATCTTTACCCAGTCTCTAGAAGTTCCTTGTCGTTCGATGAACGAGGGATCACCGCGTGGGTTACCTAACGTATTGTCATTCACAACATGTAGGCCAACGTTTTCAAATAAACAAACAAACAAAAAATCACAAATTATCATATTATACGATTTTCTGAGTTTTAGTAGCCGCTCTTGAAGCAAATAAAAATCATGGGCCCAATACTGCTATGGTACTGCTATCTGGAGCGGTGCTGCCATTTGGAGTCGTTGTTCTTATTTCTGCTACGAAGCAGAATATGGGCAGTGTACTTTTGTCAAACAGTTGTTTGACAAATGAGCCCGTCTTTATAAATGCTATCATAGCGTACTCGAATATACTTGTAATTTAGGGATGATGCCTCAAAGCAGATGAGCTTTAGGTTAATGTCTCTCTTTATCTGTGATATGTATCTGACTTCTCAGGAAATAGGCTACTATGCATAGAAGTGCTCTTGAGGAACCGACTAGCGACGCGGTCAAATACACTTGCCTATCGCGAAAAGAAAACTATTGAGCGACGAAACATAAACCTTGATTGTCCAAATTTAATCAGCCAGTTCTTGAAGAGATGATATGGTGAATCTCATACGCAAGCGCAGATATTTTACACTTTTTCACGACTTAAGGACTCAATAACTTAGTCATCAGTAACTTAGTCCTCATGCTCATCCTCATAATCATCTTTAACTGCCTGAACACAATGAGGTAGCTGTGGCGTAGCACAACGCGGTAGTAAGGGGTATGAAAAGTAGAAATATATACAAACTCAATAGTGCGCCCACAATGAGTAGCTGTAGGGTAGCGCGTAGTACGAGTGCGTAGTACGAGATGGTTTACTTTTAACTTTTGTAGAGCTTCAAGTTTAACAACTCGCTAAAAACAGAAGAAATGGAATTTGACGTTGAAAAATCCATTGAATCTGTAAAAAAGGGAAATATTGTGGGAAAGGAAACATGTTTTTTCATAAAAGTAAACGTGGTCTTGAAAAAACCTTTGGAACTCCTGGTACAAAGGGCACACCTATCATCTCCGCTTTTTCTCTCTCAGTAGCTTGTATACAAGATAACACATCTGAACCACAGATATTTTCCAAAACTAAACAACAAAATTCCAATCAGCTGCGTTTCAAGTGACAATTTATTTTACATAACGTGGGCGAATTTTATGAGTGCAGCTACCTGAATTACTGCTTGCTCATCAGTTAGAGAAAATAAATCGCACTTAAATAGGGTTATCAGTAATAAGACAACAATTGAGGAACTGGAAAGCAACAGTGGTGAAATGCCCATCAATTTGATTAAACTTATGTAGTTCAGATAGTATGTAGTTCTATCATAACGCAAAACTCTTATTCAATTTCCTTATCGTTTTGATTTCATCCTCTATCATGGCTTTTATTTTGCCTGAATCACCCTCTTCTCAGGTCCATTCAGTGTGTGCATTTTGTTATTTTTTTTTTTTAACTTTTCATTCTATTTTCAAAGGAAGTGCTGACAGCTTGATAAGGGTTTGAAATAATGCGTATAGAATATGGAGATGATTAATAGAGTTCTTAACTTAAAGAGACATCTGGCTGGCACTTGTATTAGTTTGATGCCGTTTATATCTACTGGAATTATTTTTGGACGAAGAGTTCTGATCTGACAAAGAAATTCATTGCACATGAAGAACAAAAAGGCGTATGAAAATAGGCGATGACTGATTATTTCCAATTCTTTCGAAATAATGTACACTCTTTGAAACGCCCACATTTTGTCATTCCTTCACACTTACAACATTATAAAAAACTGTAAAAACAGCACAAAAAATAAGTTCTTTGTTTGCTTTCCCTCTTTCGCATTTGCTACGATTTCAAGCTCCGAAAAGATCCGACGATTGTTCATTCAAAATCACAAAAAAATACGAAATATATTATTTCATCTATTTTATATGATATAAGTTTCATTCGTTATGAAATTTTCAATTCGAACACTACTATCGGTGCGTTAATTTAAATGTAAAGGGTGGTTAAATTTTAAGGGCCGATGTTGAATATGAACCACACCTAAACGTCAAGTTTTTTTCTGCATTTCATTTGACATTTCTCAATTTCAGACTAACTCAATTTGAACCATGGAAAGATACACAATCGAGCAACGCGTTAAAGTTATTCAGGCTTATTATAAAAATGGGCGTTCAAATCAAAATGCATATTGTGCATTTCGTGATTTTTTCGGTCAATTTAATCGTCCAAATGTGCGTACAATAGGAAAAATCGTGCAAAAATTTGTGCAAACCGGGTCTGTAGGAGATGTGAAAACACCAGTGCATGCTCGTACAGCTCGTACTGCAGAAAATATTGCTGCTGTTCGCGATAGTGTGGCTGAAGAGCCGGCCACCTCAACTCGTCGTCGTGCCCAACAATTGCACCTCTCACGCTCGTCGTTGATGAACATTATGCATAAAGACTTGCATTTACGCACTTACAAGTTGCAATTGACTCAAGAACTAAAGCCTCTTGACCATTTCAAGCGTCGTCAATGGTCACAATGGTGGCAAGAAATGGCAACAGTGGATGATCAATTTTCGAAGAAAATCATCTTCAGTGATGAGGCACATTTTCACCTCAGTGGATTCGTCAATAAGCAGAGTTGCCGCATTTGGGCGAATGATAATCCAAGAGTGATTGTCGAAAAACCAATGCACCCACAAAGAGTGACTGTTTGGTGCGGTTTATGGGCTGGCGGCATCATCGGGCCGTATTTTTTCCAAAATGATGCCGGTCAGGCAGTTACTGTGAATGGTATTCGCTATCGTGAGACGATAACGAACTTTTTATGGCCCGAATTGGAAGATATGGATGTGGACGATATGTGGTTTCAACAGGATGGTGCCACTTGCCACACAGCTAACGAAACAATGGCTCTTTTGCGCGACAAATTCAATGGCCGTGTTATCTCACGTGGTGGCGATGTCAATTGGCCGCCAAGATCATGTGATTTGACACCGTTGGACTTCTTTCTTTGGGGTTATTTGAAAGAAAAGGTGTACGCCGATAAGCCAGCAACAATTCAAGAGCTAAAGGATGAGATAATTCGCCACATTAACGGCATAGAACCTCAATTATGCCTCAGCGTCATCGAAAATTTGGACCATCGGATGGAGGTGTGCCGCCGAGGTCGCGGCGGCCATTTGGCCGATATTTTGTTCCATACATAATTGAACCATACCAATATTATAATAATAAAAAGAAATGACAGTAATTTCCTAAATAATTTGTGTTTTATTCAAAATCAACATCGGCCCTTAAAACTTAACCACCCTTTATAAGTAGAACTATAACAAATGTATGATTTACGAGAGCATTCCAATATTTAATTGGGAACCATCATCAAAACTATTTTTGGAAGTACCTAGCTCATTTATAGCTAGTTCTAAATTCTTGTCTTGGAGCGAATTGAATTAAAAAAAACTACTTAAAAAAAAATAGCGGCGCTATTCATAAATTGTAATCGACGTTGATTTTAGTTTACGATAAATACACATTCAGTATTGATTATATATTTTTCTGTGATAATCAAATTTATTTTGATGGAGATGAACGGTTTTGAGCCTACTAATCATGCAGATATGCACAATGATTCCAATCAGTTTATCAGTAATTAAACTCTAATCATCGAAAAATCTAATGAATATGGCTATAGGTACGAGGGTGGATTGAAAAGTTCTCGGCCTGACCAGGAAATCAAATTGGGAAGTTCACAAATTACTTTTATTTTTCAACTTAGGAGATTGCCTCATTTAAGCTCTTTACTTCATCCATCTGGTCTCTAAAACTATTACACCAAGTAAAAAAAAAAATAAGTTTCCTCAACGCCGTCGACAAATAAGTTTACTGCAGCTTTCCATTGGTTGAAAATCTCTGTCCTCCCAAATGTTTTTTTTTTTTAGGTTGGGGAGCAGATGAAATTCACATCACATAAAAAAAAAAAAAATTCTGTGAATTATGAGCAACGACAAAAGCAAAAACAAACAAGCTCCCCAGTTATCTGGACAGCCACCCTTGGAGTTCACTGAAACTTAATACCAGCTGAGTTTCAAACCAACTAAACCAATATGTCTTTCTCTCTGTGTCTTCCCCTTTCCTCAAAAACGTCCGTGTCCTAAAAATAGTATAAGGGTATTCATAAGCCCTTTCACACGTCCAAATTATAAAAAAAAAAACATGAGTTCAGGTCAGGCGAATAGTCAGTAATTCAAACCCCTGAATCTGAAGATGGCCGGATGGATGATATGCACAGTACAACTGTGACCAGAACTAACATCCATTCCTTGTAGACATTTTTCTAAAACTACCATCTCATAACTTTCTTGTCCACGCTATCTAAAGTTATGGAAAAAGCAATCAATACTGATAAAATTAAATAACCTGGATAAGTGACCGGCAAGACTGTTTTCGCAGTCAATTGAAGATCTGCCGAGCTATGTATCCCACCTATTTACCTCAGTCATCGAACAACACGGGGAGTCAAGAGCCATTGCCCTAGACATTTCAAAAGTATTTAATCGAGTTTGGCATAGCGCCAACTTGGACAACAGCTCTGCAGATGCATGAACAATTTTCTTCTTCATAAAAGATTAAATCAAGTTGTGGTCAATACTATGAATTCCGATGCATTTCTTGTAAACGCTGGAGTGTCTCGGGGTTCTATATTTCCACCAACTCTGTTTTAACTCCATATCAACGACCTTCTAGAGTCAACAAATACCAAGGTCTTTCGTTTTGCTGATGACAACGCACTAATTTTATTTTGCTCTAACAGCATGCCCGTGAATGTTAGTAGTAGTATGCGCAACAGCTCCTTTTTTTTCTGTTTATTTATTTATCCAATTCAACGTTATAATGTACATCATGGTTTAAATAAACTCAAAAACTACAAAAATATTTATGATTTATAGTAACTGACCTTCAAGGTTCTCAATACTTATACTATGATTTTTATATGAACTTAAGTCTATATTATATAAATATTTTTTTATCCTTATGCAGGATTTACAATATTTTACTCTTTTTTCTATTTTAAAGGAAAATGTGGAAAAAACCTTTTAGAAATATATATATCATAAAAAAACTAAACAAGGAAGTGAAATAACCAAAACTAACTTACACTAACCTAACCTACTGCAAGTTTGGGCCCTGATATACGATCTCCTGACCGTCGATACGAATGTCCAGCAAATGATGAGTACATTTACTTAACCACTACATCGGCAGGACTTGAGTATTGTTCTCAAGTATTGGAGCATTCTCTTCATTTGTTCGACAACGTACACTGTACAGACACAAGGAGTTCGCTTAAGAGAAGAACCCGCACTAAACTTCAATCTACAATCGTTAGCTCTTATAAGACTGGTAGTAAATTAACGCCGGCTCAGCGTTATAGGTTCGCCTCTCCTAAGTGAAGTTTATTAAAACAAAACATACAGGAAAGTTACAATCTCTCTAGAACGAATCGCATGATTCCTATCCCCCATATTCTAACTCACCCCTAATAAAGTGAGTTTGGCGTTGCGAAATTTGTAAACAAAATAAAATGATATATTTCTAAACAGAGGATATTTCGTCTATTTTTAAGAAATTTTATCACAAAACGAAAGCTTACATACCAAATTTTATGTTCCTAGCTCAAAATTTAAGGGCCAAAAAGTAGTGTTACAGGGACGAACGGACAGACATAACTAGATAGACATAACTTTTGATACTAACAAACTATGTACTCGTATCAAACTTAATATACCTTGGACACATAATATACATATGTATACACAAAATATATATATAGAGGAAATACTTTGTACTGATCCATTTGAATTTTGTTGAATTCTAGCACATGTAAAGGGTGGTTAAGTTTAACGGGCCGATGTTGATTTTGAATAAAACACAAATTATTTAGGAAATTACTGTCATTTCTTTTTATTATGATAATATTGGTATGGTTCAATTATGTATGGAACAAAATATCGGCCAAATAGCCGCCGCGACCTCGGCGGCACACCTCCATCCGATTGTCCAAATTTTCGATGACGCAGAGGCATAATTGAGGTTCTATGCCGTTAATGTTAATTATCTCATCCTTTAGCTCTTAAATTGTTGCTGGCTTATCGACGTACACCTTTTCTTTCAAATAACCCCAAAGAAAGAAGTAAAACGGTGTCAAATCACATTATCTTGGCGGCCAATTGACATCGCCACCACGTGAGATAACACGGCCATTGAATTTGTCGCGCAAAAGAGCCATTGTTTCGTTAGCTGTGTGGCAAGTGGCACCATTCTGTTGAAACCACAAATCGTCCACATCCATATCTTCCAATTCGGGCCATAAAAAGTTCGTTATCGTCTCACGATAGCGAATACCATTCACAGTAACTGCCTGACCGGCATCATTTTGGAAAAAATACGGCCCGATGATGCCGCCAGCCCATAAACCGCACCAAACAGTCACTCTTTGTGGGTGCATTGGTTTTTCGACAATCACTCTTGGATTATCATTCGCCCAAATGCGGCAACTCTGCTTATTGACGAATCCACTGAGGTGAAAATGTGCCTCATCACTGAAGATGATTTTCTTCGAAAATTGATCATCCACTGTTGCCATTTCTTGCCACCATTGTGACCATTGACGACGCTTGAAATGGTCAAGAGGCTTTAGTTCTTGAGTTAATTGCACCTTGTAAGCGCGTAAATGCAAGTCTTTATGCATAATGTTCATCAACGACGAGCGTGAGAGGTGCAATTGTTGGGCACGACGACGAGTTGAGGTGGACGGCTCTTCAGCCACACTATCGCGAACAGCACAATATTTTCTGCAGTACGAGCTGTACGAGCATGCACTGGTGTTTTCACATCTCCTACAGACCCGGTTTGCACAAAATTTTGCACGATTTTTCCGATTGTACGCACATTTGGACGATTAAATTGACCGAAAAAATCACGAAATGCACGATATGCATTTTGATTTGAACGCCCATTTTCATAATAAGCCTGAATAACTTTAACGCGTTGCTCGATTGTGTATCTTTCCATGGTTCAAATTGAGTTAGTCTGAAATTGAGAAATGTCAAATGAAATGCAGAAAAAAACTTGACGTTTAGGTGTGGTTCACATTCAACATCGGCCCTTAAAATTTAACCACCCGTTATATTCCAAATATCGTCAACTAATGAAAGCCATTACCTAATAAAAAGAAATTAATAAAAGTTCGGTATTTTAGTTTTTTTCTGTTCTTTTTTTTTAAATACGAAAACGTGTTGAGTAATTTTTCCTTAAACCGTCTCTTGGACATAAACCAAACAAAAAATTATCAAAATACTAAATATTGTTATAATTTCACAAATTTTATTTGCGTTCTCCTTACCTAAGGCCTGCACATATGACTCTGTGTGATGTGTATTGAAACCGCGCACCCATGTCTAAAGGCTTGTCCACACAAAAGAAAGATTTATGAAAAAATTTCAGAGAAACATTCAAATTTATCCATTGCAATCGGAACATTTGAGAAATGTTTTCCTTAATGATTCTTTGGTGTTGACAAACCTTAAGATATAAAATTGTCCATAATACAGTCAAATCTGGACATGCGAGAACATTTTTGCCTGGGCATGCACAGCCGTTCATCACCGTACTAACTATTTTTGGGCCGACGCCAGAAACACGTGGTGGTGCTTTGGCGGATGAAGAAAAAATAAGAATTTTGCTGCTCACACAGCAAACCCGGGGTTTCAAATTGGAGTGGGTGAATAAATTGGCGTACATCAATCAACTATATCAAGAGTGATACAACAAGTTTCAAAAGAAATCGCAAGCCATGCGATATTGGATCATATTCCCACATACTTCGGATAAAATACCAAAAGCATAAACGCTACGAATTTCCTTATGCGATTGGTGCTCTTGATTCCACTCATGTTCGTATAAAGAAAACGCCAAACCACTATGACGAGTACGTCAATCGAAAAGGATTCTACTTAATAAATATGCAAGGTGCATGCAACGCAGAAATATTGAAGTTTGCTCCTTATTTAATCCTATGAATAAAACAGTTAATCAGCAATACTACTGGGTGATGAAAGATATGAGACTACTCCTTGCTTAATGATACAATTTAAACAGAAACGTTCTGATGCTGAACGTTTTTTTAATGCTGTTTTAACGAAGGAAGAGTATTAATAGAGAGATGTTTCGGACAACATTTTCCTATTATGCAACATAAACTTCGAGTGAAGTAAAAAACAATTACGAGTTTAATTGTTTTATATTGCATAACTTGAGCAGTATTTAATTGAAATAATTTCTTACAAACTAACGATCCCACTGAAGATCAGACACAATTGACACAAGCTCGCATTTGAAGTCCTGGACAACAACGTCGTGCAGAAATTGATTGATATCCCAATAATATTATAGTAATATCCGTTTATACATAAGTATATGAACCTTAGTGTTAGAGAAGAGTACAGTATGGTCATTAAATTTTATTCTTTTATTTTTATTATTGAATTTATGTAAGTTTAGTTTTTCATAATGTACAAAAATATTTATTATACTTACATATGTATGTATAACGTTAGTATTAGCTTAGTGTTATTATTTTCATCCGATTGTTATCGTCTTCCAGTTTTTTTTTTTTTTTTTCCTTTATTTTTATATATAACATAAAAAGGAAATTTCTAAATCCCGGAGTCCATTGTACTATTATACCAAGCAGAAACCTTTTTTGGTGTAAGGAACCTAGATTTTATTCCTTTCTCTTATATACATAACAGGGAGCCCGCCTGTTAGGACTTGAACCTGAATAGCTCGGGTCACAAGTAAAAGCACTACCCACTACACCGCCGCCACTGACTCAATCGTCTTCCATAGTGAGAGTACCGTTCACTCTTTAGTTAATTTTTCAATATGTTTTCTTGACATTATGTTTTGCTTAAGGAGCACTATTCGCTGTAGCTGAGATCCAGTGCAATTTTTTATTTCAGCAGTCTCGTGCTTTCCTACTGCCTGCCGTACTAGCTACTCTTTGACTACCCTTAGAAGCCTGCAGTAAATAAATTTGAGCAAAAATATTTATTGAAATCATTAGTCTTTACCATACGCATTTTTTTTTTTTGTTTGTGGAATTTCTGCTGATAAAGTCCGAAAACAATCATACGACCGTTTTGTTGGACTTGTTGTTGGACTGCTCGATTTTCTCTCGCGAGAATCTAAAGAAAGCCCCCTTAACCTAGGTAAATTAGTACGGGTTTGTGTCAACACATACACGCATAAATGTTTATTTAAATATAATTATGCTTCAGTTGAATAAACAGAATGCTTGAAATTATGTGTACCTGGTATTTTATTTAGCATTGGATTACTTTCGGAGTCCATTATTTAATAATTTTTTTATTTCCAGTTTTGTTGATATAGACTCTGGGCCATTTTTTTATTAATTTGTTTTTCGTTGATATCTGCACCAAATTGTTTTTTATATTTAACTATTACTTCCAGCACAGCATTCCTCTTCCTTGGTTTAAAGATTTGTAACTACGATTTATTCAACACAATTTTCCTTTCTTTAAGTTCGTTCACCAAATATTAATTTAATTGATCCGGCTGACTGGTAAAACAATACTTTCGTTTTCATTTTCGGACGACATTTTTGCAATCGCAACTAAATTAGATAGAGAGCTTTAAGATCAATCTCACATCCATCAAGACAAAGCCGCTGATAACGACATCATTTTTTTTTTGCATATGAAATTGAGTCTGACTCTAAGATCTTGCTCATCTTTTTGCATACCATCCATTGTGCATCAATGATGGTACTCGTATGATGGTAGATGAGTTCAAGCTGTTTACTCACTTTTCTGAGATCTTTCTTAACATGGTATGCAAAAAAAAAAAAAATACACTAAAGGAGTTAGATCTCATGTTGTGAGCTCGATCTCAAAGTGTTGACCTCTATCACAAATTGAAAGGTCGATGTAAGACAGAGCTTGTTTTGATATGCAAAAAGATGAGAAAACGATTGATTGCATGAAATCGATCCCATAAATAGTTAAGCATGGTATTTTTCTTACTTAGTTCATATACAAATCGAATTTATAAAAATAGAAGGTGTCCAGATGATGAAGATTTTCGTCGGCTCTATCGATTTAGTAAAGAGGGTGTGAAATTATTAGCTGAAGAATTTTAGGGGCCGACCCTGGAAACACGCGGTGGTGCTTTGGGGAATGTATTGTAAAATGCGAGCTACGGCTCGAGTAGATAAAACGATATTCTGTGAAATTTATTTCTTTATTTTCTAGTCTATAGAACAATTCAAGTTCACACTATACTATTCTTCGCAAATTCTTTTCTTACAAGGTCTCTTTCCTCTCAAATCACTTTACCTCCTTTCAATTACTTAATTCACAACTCCAAACTAATTACTTCTTCTTGTTAACTCTCAACTTTCATTTTATCACAAAATCACAACTTCGCCCATTATCACTTTTCCAATCTCTTCGTGCGGTTCACAACCAACTGCGCTGTCTTGATCGCCATCTGTCCTTAAATAGCCGCATTTCTAATAGCCAGAAACTTCTAGCAAATTCTTCGCCCACTGGAACAAGAAAATTCTGATGTAATAATTCCAGGATGACAGCTGCAGCCAATAATCTCTTGTTCTCTCTTATCCGTGATATTATCCGAACTGTGGAGACTAATTGCAGACACGAACCTCGAATAAAAAAACACTTCGGAACAAAATTATGCCAGAATGAAAAGACACTTCGGAATTTGTTGCATTATGCTACATTATGTTACACTGCCCCCCTCTTAGATTTGTTCGTCCCGAACAAGTGCGTCCTCACTTGGGCCATTGTATCGACTCAGTCGGTCCACATGAACCACTTTCATTTTGGCCCTTGGTCCTCGCTGGATGCGGTACACAACATCGTTGATGCGGGTTATTATTCTGTAGGAACCCTCCCAGTTCTGCTGCAACTTAGGTGATTTCCCCTTTTGGCGATGGGGATTATACAGCCACACTAGATTTCCCTCCTGGAATCCTGACGTTGTTGCCTTGGCATCATACCTGGTCTTCATGCGATCGCTCGTCATCTTAATCTGGCTTCTGGTTCTTTGGTGTATGCTCCTAAGCCTTTCCCTAAGGTCCGCCACGTACTCTTCTTCATTTCTGGGCTCATTGGTAGGAGATCCAAATTTCACCTCACTGGGTAACCGAGCTATTTCACCAAACAAGATTTCGAACGGCATATGTCGAGTAGTGCTATGCGCGGCACTTCTATAGGCCATCAAAAACAAGGGAATCTGCCGGTCCCAATCCCGTTGGTAGTCACTTACGACCTTCGAGAGATGTTTGTCCAAAGTCCTATTGAAACGCTCCACCATACCGTCCGACTGTGGATGAAGCGGGGTTGTCCGTGTCTTTTTGATTCCGAGTAGTTGACACATCTCTTGGAAGATTCTTGACTCGAAGTTCCGCCCTTGGTCAGAATGCAATTCCGACGGCACACCGAATCTCCTCACCCAGTTGTAGACGATCTGCTCCGCCACGGTTCTAGCTTCCTGGTTAGGGATTGGAAACGCTTCCGGCCACTTACTGAAGTAGTCCATCACTACGAGTATATACCGATTACCATTGTCGGTTTCCGGAAAGGGCCCTGCGATGTCAATGGCGATTCGTTCGAAAGGTGCTCCCACGTTGTATTGGTGCATCTTACCTCGAGTTTTGATTCTCGGACCCTTGCTAGCTGCACACACGTCGCATTTTCTGCACCAGTCTTCGACATCTTCCTTCGCTTTTAACCAATAAAAATGTTCTCGTACCTTTTCTAGCGTCTTATTCACTCCCAAGTGGCCTCCGGACTCCCCGCCATGCATTTCCTGTAACACCTCCTTGACCCTCGTCCGCGGTACGACAAGCTGCATTACAAACGACTTTCCGTCAAAGGATTCCCATTTTCTTCTCAGAACACCTTCTTGGACATGGATGGAGTCCCACTGCGCAAAATATGCCTTTAAGGTCGGGCTTCTGTGAGAGATGTCCTGATGATCCGGTTTCTCCATGTTCTCCTTCCAGGCCAGAATCGGCTCGATATCGGGGTCTTCCTTCTGAGCGTTCCGTTTCTCATCTACGCTCCAGCCGGCGATAGGTTCGGCTCTCATCCTTTGGATGGAAACCAGCTCCCTTTCTTCCTGACGCGCACAATGTTTACAATCCGTTCTGCATTGTCTCCGGGACAGTGCATCCGCATTAGAGTGGAGTTTTCCTTTACGATGCTGTATTTCGTAGTCGTAGATTTGCAGCCTTTCGATCCATCTTGCGACCTGACCCTCAGGACTCTTCAACTGTAATAGCCATTTTAAGGCTGCATGGTCTGTGCGAAGAACGAATTTGTTTCCCATAGAGGTATTTGTGAAAATGCTTCGTAGCCAAGATCAAAGCTAGAAGTTCCCGCCTTGTCACGCAGTAGTTCCTTTCTGGCTTAGAGAGCACCTTGCTGAAGTACGCGACCACCTTCTCTTGGCCATCATGCACCTGGGAGAGTACGGCTCCTACCCCGACATTACTAGCATCTGTATCTACAATGAACGTTTCCCCGGGAGTGGGGTAAGCTAGTATCGGGGCATCGCATAGCCGTTGTTTAAGTGCCTTGAAGCTCTTTTCGCACTCAATTGACCAGTTGAATTGTTTTCCCTTTTCCGTCAACTGGTGCAGGCTCTTTGCGATCCCGCCAAAATTCTTCACGAACCGTCTGTAGTAGGTGGCTAGGCCCAGGAAGCTCCTTAGTTGGTGTTTATCCTTGGGGACTGGCCAGTTTTTCACCGCTTCGACCTTCTCTGGATCGGTGCTCACTCCTTTCGCTGAAATTATGTGCCCCAAGTACTTGACTTCCGCTCTAAACAGGGCGCACTTTTTGGGGTTGAGCTTCAGGTGGGCACTTCGAAGCCTTTGAAACACATCCCTTAGATTGTCTCGGTGTTGCGTAAACGTTTTTCCTACGACGATGACATCATCCAAGTATACCAAACAGGTTTTCCATGTTAACCCTTGCAGGACACATTCCATCAATCGCTCGAAAGTCGCCGGAGCATTGCACAGCCCGAATGGCATTACCGTGAATTGCCATAGCCCATTTCCTGCGGTGAAGGCGGTTTTCTCCCGGTCTTCTGGATGGATCTGTACCTGCCAGTAACCACTCTTCAAGTCGAGAGTGGAAAACCATCGGGCTCCTGATAGTGTGTCTAGCGTGTCGTCAATCCGTGGCAGAGGATAGCTATCTTTCTTGGTGACGTAATTGAGCTGCCGATAGTCCACGCAGAACCGTGTGCTGCCATCTTTCTTCTTAACCAGTACAACCTTTGATGCCCACGGACTTTTGGAACTTTCAATCAGACCTTCTTTCTCCATTGCCGACACTATCTCTGCAACTTCTGTCTGCTTTGCCAATGGAAGGCGCCTAGCAGGCTGACGAATTGACCTAGTATCACCAGTGTCTATTCGATGTTGTACCAGGTGTGTTCGGCCGTATTCTCCGTCCTGTGAGGCAAATACATCAGCGTACTCATTGATAAGATTCTCTGCCATAGTTCGCTGCTCCTGATTCAGCTCACTGGACTGGAGAATCGTCTCTCTCGTTTCCGCTGTCCAAGGTGATGGGAGAGGTTTTGGAGCATCACGTTCAGATATTGTTGCGACGGCGGTAATCGGCATGCATTTTCCAGTCATCTCCCCTCGCCTTAGTTTGACAGTGTGCGGTCTTGCGTTCAAAACTCTCACTGGAACCATGGTGTTCTTTGGTTCGACTAACGTCTTTCCCACGATGTAGTCTTGAGAATTCTTCTCTGGGTCTGGTTCTACTATGTAGAATCGGTGGCTCCCAAGATCACCTTCCAGCTTCGTCCAAATGATTGTCTCTGAAGACGGCGGCAAAACTTCGTCTTTGCTGATGACTGTCCTGAGAGTTACGGCATTCTCGTTTCCGTACACCATCGGAATCTCCACATTTCGATACCTCAGTACTTGCATCCCGATGTCCAAAATTACTTCATTTGCTTTCATGAAGTCTATTCCGATGATGCACTCGTCGCATATATCTGCCACCAGAAACGCATGGGAGAACGTCAGTCTCGCCAGAGTAATCGTAAGACGAACTTCTCCAAACACATTCGCCATTTCCCCTGCTGCAGTCTTCAGGCAGTAGCTGTTGCTGTTGTGCAGCTATGAGCTTCTGACGATATCTCTTCTTACAATGGAGGCAGTGGCGCCTGTGTCGATGGTGGCTACGCACTTCTTGTTGATTAGTGCCTCCACTGTCAGGCTCTTGTTACATCGTTTGGTTTGCGAAACTTGAATGGTGGTCCTGGGGGCCTCGATTCCAGTAACCAACTGACCGACAGGATGGATGTTATCACCGCCGGATGCTTCCTCTTTGCTTCTCCTACTTCCGCAATGTGGACAATTTCCTCGTCTAGGTGCACTTCTGCAATGCCGTTGTAGGTGTCCGGTTTGGTTGCAATTCCAGCAACGGATTTGACTTCCGCGAGCTTCGTCTTCATCCATGATGGCTGTTCTCTGGCATGAGCATTCCACGACAGACATTTCCCTGACACGATGTATTCCCTGGTATGCTTGGTCCGCAGCCTTCATTGACAAAGCGAATGCCAATGCCTCGGGGAGTGTTCGCTTTTGAGCCATCATAAAAGCTTCCACCGCCATTTCGTTGATAAGCTCCTCACCGGCTTTAGGGTATGAAAGATGGGCTATTTTTTTTTTTTTTTTTTTGGATTGCGCCAGGGATGTGTAATCTTCATAGATACTAGTAGCCCGAGTGCTACTAGCATGCACGATTCGCAAACCTGAGTACTCGATGCCAGGAATACGCCTACGTACTAAACACACACCCTACACACTTCAACCACTCTCCCCGCGGGACTGCCGTTAGGTATTACTTCGCGGGGCTGGTTAGCAATTCATGCTATGCTTCTTGTATTGCTGCTTCTGATGCTTCTGTTGCTTCTGCTGCTCTTCTTAGCTTTTCTATTCTCCGCAACTCTTTTTGTAGAGTTGTTACGAAAGAACATATTGCCATCCAATTTTCTTCCAACCGTAACATATGGTCGAGGAGTAATGACGGACTTGGCAGAGTAATTCTCCATGCCGTGAAACGTGTGCAGTAAAACACTGCGTGCTCCGTATCCTCATCTTCACCTGGGCATTCCGGGCAGGATGGTGAGTTGTCGTGTCCGAATCGGTGTAGATATTTGCGGTAGCCACCGTGGCCAGACAGGAACTGCGTTAGATGGTAGTTGCACTCTCCATGCTTTCGACTTATCCAATCTTGGATTGTCGGTATAAGTTTGTATGTCCATCTGCCTTTTGTTGTATTAGCCCAACGAGCTTGCCACATAGCTGCTGACGCTGCCCTTTCTTCAATTTTTATCACCTTGATACCAGTGGCGTCGTGATGACTCAATGCTCTTCTGTTATATATCCTCAGCATTTCATCTGCGAGAATATCGATGGGGACCATTCCAGCTATGACAAATGCAGCTTCGTCAGAGATGGTTCGAAAGCCGCTGATTGTCCGTAGCGCACAGAGTCTGTATGATGACGATAGTTTCCTTTTGGTCTCCTTCGTCCTCAGTGCCTCCGCCCAGACTGGGGCGGCATATAACAGAACTGAGGTGATAACTCTAGAGAGTAGAATCCTTCTAGCGTATCCAGGTCCACCGATGTTAGGCATGATACGCGAGAGAGCTCCCTGCATTTGCGATGCTTTTTTGGTAACAAAATCAACATGCGTTTTAAACCGTAGCCTGTTGTCCAGCATTACTCCAAGGTATTTAATTGCCTCTTTCGACCTGATGGTTTGGTTACCAACCTGAAAGTTGGCAAATTCGACAGTTTTCCGGCTGGTTATAAGAACAGCTTCTGTTTTATGGTCAGCTAGTTCTAGTCCGGCGGATACTAGCCAATCTTTTATCCGGGCAATTGCTTCATTTGTAGCTGATTCTACTGCACGGATCTGTTTAGCTACTGTCACGACTGCAATGTCATCGGCGAATCCAATTATCGTTACTCCCCCAGGTAACGCTAATCGTAGTACTCCGTCGTACATGATGTTCCACAATAGTGGCCCTAAAACCGATCCCTGTGGAACTCCCGCAGTTACGTTGTAGTATTTTACGCCTTCATCGGTATTGTACCTCAGCTTTCTGTTGTTGAAGTAGTTCTTTACTATCCGTAGCAGGTAATATGGCATATCCATCCTGGCAAGTGACCTTCTAATAAACGACCAGTTCGCAGAGTTAAATGCGTTTTTAATGTCCAGCATTACTACTGCACAATACTCCTTTGTGCCGTAGAGCCATCTTTCTCCTTCGATGGCATTTTTGGCGATATCGACTACCGCTCTTATGGCATCAACAGTAGATCGTGCTCTTCTGAAGCCAAATTGGTGATCTGAGAGGGCTCCTTTCTCTTCTACTACTGCGAGTAATCTATTATAGATTATCTTCTCGAGGATCTTTCCCATGGTGTCTAATAGGCATATTGGGCGATAGGATGATGGTTCTCCTGGGGGCTTCTTTCCTTTTGGCAGTAGGACCAAATGCTGCGTTTTCCATTTTTCGGGAAAGGTTCCTTCTTCAAGGCACTGCTTCATTGTTGTTATGAAGATGGGCTAGTCGCTCTATATCCGCTTGCAACTGTTGGAGCGTTTCCCCCCTTTTCTGGACTCGACTACGCAGCTGAACCCTGTACACCTGCTGCACGTGTTCATCTTCAAACCGCATCTCGATAGCCTGAACCAGAGAGTCGTAGTTCTGCTGTTTATCTTCCGGGATGGTCTGCAAGAGCTCCGCAGCTGGACCCCTCAGTGCAAGTGTGAGTGCAATAGACTTCTCTTCATCGTCCCAGCTATTGGTCATTGCGGCCGCTTCGAATTGCCTCTTATAAATTAGCCATGATGTTTGACCATCGAAGGTAGGAGGCTGCATCTCCTTTCTTCTCAGACCGTCAGTGGAATATTCCCGTGCTTTCTGTCTCTTCACGTTGCTGAGCTCCTTAGCAAGATTTTTGACTTGCTTTCCTACTATCTCGAATTGCGTATCCACTTTTTCAAACTGAGTCTCTATCTTCCCGAACTGAGTTTTATGTTTCTCAAAATTTTCATCGAATCTAGTTTCGACTTTTTCGAGTTGCGTCTTGACCTTCTCGATTTTCTCTTCGATCACTTCGAATTTGGACTCCAAGTTCTTGTTTTGCTCATCAAGTTTGCTTTCCAACCTGCTTTCTTTTGTTCGTCCAGCTTAAGTTCTAGAGAATTCTTTTGTTCGTCCATCTTAAGTTCTACAGAATTCTTTTGTTCCTCAAGCTTAAGTTCTAGAGAGTTCCTTTGCTCGTCTATTGCTTTCTTTTGGTCATCGAGCTTAAGTTCCAGAGACTTCTTTTGGTCTTCTATTGCTTTCTTTTGTTCGTCCATGACTGACTTAAGTTGCAGGAGCAGACTTGTTATACCCGGGTCGGCTACTGTACTTGCTGGTTCCTCTTCCAAATCAAACTCTATGTCATGCGGATTTTCACCTTCCTGCGTTACTGCTTCTTCCAGACGAATCAATAGGGCATCTTTTCCTCCAGTTGTGTCGAGATTTTGCTTTCTGAGTTCTGCCTTTAGTTGAATTATAGTTAGTTTTCCCAATTTGCGAGCCATTTTGCGCAACTAATTAACTCACCACAGAAATATTTTTTTTTTTTTTTTTTTTTTTCTTGTGCAATTTCACACCACGGAAATAGTTATTCACAGAATAAGTTTTATCCCACTTCTGACACCAATGTAATATGCGAGCTACGGCTCGAGTAGATAAAACGATATTCTGTGAAATTAATTTCTTTATTTTCTAGTCTATAGAACAATTCAAGTTCACACTATACTATTCTTCGCAAATTCTTTTCTTACAAGGTCTCTTTCCTCTCAAATCACTTAATCTCCTTTCAATTACTTAATTCACAACTCCAAACTAATTATTTCTTCTTGTTAACTCTCAACTTTCATTTTATCACAAAATCCCAACTTCGCCCATTATAACTTTTCCAATCTCTTCGTGCGGTTCACAACCAACTGCGCTGTCTTGATCGCCATCTGTCCTTAAATAGCCGCATTTCTAATAGCCAGAAACTTCTAGCAAATTCTTCGACCACTGGAACAAGAAAATTCTGATGTAATAATTCCAGGATGACAGCTGCAGCCAATAATCTCTTGTTCTCTCTTATCCGTGATATTATCCGAACTGTGGAGACTAATTGCAGACACGAACCTCGAATAAAAAGACACTTCGGAACAAAATTATGCCAGAATGAAAAGACACTTCGGAATTTGTTGCATTATGCTACATTATGTTACAGTATCATAGAAATGACAGTTTTTCTGCGCTATATAGGAGACCCGGATTTCAAATAGGAGTTGGTGAAGATATTGATGTACATCAATCAACTATATCTAGAGTGATACAGCAAACTGCGAATCGCAAGCTGCGAATGATTGGATTGTATTGCCACATATTTCGGAAGAATTACAAGAAGCGCAAAGGAAGTGGTCCAATTCACTGCTGAAAATCACTCTCTCATTTTCACTCTCAGAAGACATTCTAACTTTTTTTTATTTAACTTGCCGCTTAAAAATTCTAATCACAACTAAATAAGACAGAAAGCTTTGAGATCTGACTCAAATACATCTAGTCAGAGCCGTTGAGAACGATCTCTTTTTTTTGCATTTGAAACTGAGTCCGAGTTCCGCTTTGCACAATCGATCTCAGATGTGAGTTCAAGCTCATCAGCTCTGACTCTAAGATCGTGCTCATCTTTTTGCATACGACTCAATACAGTGATATGCTCTAGTGGAATTTTTTTTTTCTCATAATTTTTAGTTTTATGTGCTCAATTTAGTTCAGTTTAGTTTTTGATTAATTAATCAATGCAAAATAAATATGAATGAGTGATCGTCAAAAGAAATCCAGTACCTAAGAAGTAAGTTTGTAAGACTAAACCATCTCATAGGATTCATAAAATATCATCATCTACAGCAAATGTGTGCGCATCGGTTGCATCATCTATACATAAGTTTAACCGTGAGTAAATTAAATTTTTTATTTATTTTTCTTTTAATCATCACTCATGCGATATTTGATTTGTTTCTTATGACATCGATGACGAGAAATATGAAACCGTTTACAAAATTTAAATTAAACCTCTGATATATGTAGTTATTTAAAATTATGACATCTTGCAGTATACAGGCGTATGTATACTATACACATATAGCTACTGAAGTTTGAATTGAAAAATTAACTATAATTGGAA
The DNA here is from genome assembly GCA_963082735.1 of Pocota personata. Taxonomy (NCBI): domain Eukaryota; kingdom Metazoa; phylum Arthropoda; class Insecta; order Diptera; family Syrphidae; genus Pocota; species Pocota personata. Next base: position 200,413,223 of record OY720429.1, on the reverse strand, counting down.
AGTTTTATTCCGAATGATAGCTTAATTCGAGGGTAGGTGGAGATAAACGTAGAAATGGTGGTGTTTAAGTGAAAGAGTAAGTGATATTGTTAGGGGCTGAGCTTAAAAGTAGGGCAAAGCTTAGCATGGTGTTAAGGCAGACTCTGCTTCATCAGAGGATGAAGGATTGCCCAGATAGCCGGAATGCCTGCCAAGTAGGACGATAACACCTGTCCTGGTGGATGGTTCTTGTGTGAACATTTTTAAGATTTTTTTCATTTTTTTCTCTTGGTGATTCCCTTTTTTTCTCTCTTTATCGACACGGACAAATTATTTTGTAGTAGGATGATGTTGAGCTGAAGCCGGACAAGGACAAGCATGCCCTCAGCTGTCAATAAGGGACTTGTTTTCTACCTCAGCGATGTCCATCCCACTTTACATACATGCTTTCTGTTACAAAATAGCTCGTATACTTTTGGGGGTCTATCGTTATTATTTCATTTCACACGTTACAAATTATGCGTCAAAATTAATTGAGATAGGGTATAAAAAATCCTTTGTTTTCACATGCCAAACAAAGAAGACAATGAAAGATATCTTCAAGCATTTTGTCTCATTCTCTTTGAAAAGTTCATATGCACTTTGAAAAGCAGACGCGAAATTATCGTTAACGTCATTTAGTTCAAATTAAATTCTCCTCACAGAAATGATCCATTAAGCATTAAACACACTAATATACACACGCACCAAGTACATTAATCACCAAACCATCTTCTTTCGCTAAAAGCGAGTAGGATTTGCCCTGCAAACATGCTTCAAGATTAGCAAACCAAATTAATTAACATATAATTAATAATGAGAAGGGGTAAAACGTCAACCATGGCGCGCCATTCCTTGCACTGTAAGTGTGTGTGGGCCAGGACAACATATTACCGAAATTAATTTCTTTACCCTGTCAGATAATGGGGAAATGCCTTAATCGTTAGCACATTTCCCGATACCCATGTAAGTGGTTTGGCATAATTTCATCAACTTTGACATTATCTTCTTGTTCATTAAATATGAATGGGGGTACATTCTACAAACGAAACATGACGGGTATGTGTGCACGTTATACTTTCGTATGTAGATACCGCTGTCAAGTTGGTTCACCTTTCCATGTTTATTGAACAAAATCACCATGGAAATGTAGAACTCATTTAAATCAATTATACGTGTGGTAATTTAAAATGGTAATTGAGTGGACTGGGGATAGACGTAGGTAACTTTTTTTGGAAAGACACATAGCTGGTGAGGACTGTAAAGTGAGAAGTGCGGTTAAGGAGAGTATTTTAGTCATTGGTGTATTATGTGTTAGAAACCCCCTTCTAAATCTAGGCACTAAAATTCCCCGTGTATCATTGAAGAGCAATACCCCTAATAGCTGTTTATCTCCGCTCCATTTGATTTTATCGAATTTGATTAACGAACCACTTACTGAAGAACAAAATGTCGCCAACATGGTGCACACGCGCCGCCGGGACTCGAGCGATACCATAAGTGTCGGTTAAGTCTCGGTAGCACTCATTCATGTTGGCGAGCCCGGCCCCTCCCAAAGACCCCCTAAAATAACCTTAACTAAATTACAAACTAGCTTAAAACTAAGGAGGATGTTACCTAGGTAACGCACCGACCCGGGAGAGCGTGTCTGCCCTCACCTCTTCCTCAAGCCACCAAATTTCGGTGAACTGCTTTAAGGTATCGGCAGTGTCCCTATCCACAATTGGGGTATTGAAACGGAGAAGCTCCTGAGCATTGGCGGCGTACCCGTCGTGGATGAGCCGCTTATCCCTCGCGCCACGGTGGCTGTAGTACAATAGCGGCACACCATCTTTACTTTGCACTATCCCTTTCATGTCTGCATGAAGAAATGCCTCAGGCAGGACAAAGCCAGACCGGAGCGTACTCTCGTGGTACATTAAATTCGGATAATAACCACCCGAGATCAGGTTATTAGCGTTGGTCATTGCCCTTGCAACGTGCCTTCGAATCACCTTAATTAGGAAATTGTCAATCCTATTCAATCGAGCCCCATCGTATAGGGTCTTGTTGTAATATTTTATGTACTCAGACTCGGGAGTTCTAAACAACCCTAGGCAGGTCCTGAGACACTGTCTCTCAAACACCCGAATCTTTTCCATATAGGAAGGCGCTATATTGAACCAAATGGGACAGCCATAAGCGATGATCGGCCTTATAAGGGCCACGTAGCATATGACCTCTACTCTGGAAACAAGTTGACTGCTGCGAAACAGTCTCCTTGTCAGAGCATAGGCCCTCTTGGCCCCAGAAAGACAAGCATCTATATGTTTGTCAAAATATAGATACTGGTCGAGCCAGATGCCAAGATATCTGACCACGCTTCGCACCGCCAATGGATGTCCATTTTGTCCAATAATGGCTAATTTTCGCCAGTTTTTTCTGGTATCCGTAGAGGCCCTAGCCAATGGAGTTCTGAACAGGATTGTTTCCGATTTTTGGAAATTGATTTTCAATTTCCAATCATCGCAATACCTCTTAATTTGATCGAAGTCACGCTGCAACAGGATGTTGATGACCTCGACTTTTGGACCTGATCTGTACGCAACTAAATCGTCTGCGTACGCTTTAGTATGTCTGAGGGAACCTACCAGATCACTCATGTAAATAAAGGGTGGTTAAATTTTAAGGGCCGATGTTGATTTTGAATAAAACACAAATTATTTAGGAAATTACTGTCATTTATTTTTATTATGATAATATTGGTATGGTTCAATTATGTATTTAACAAAATATCGGCCAAATAGCCGCCGCGACCTCGGCGGCACACCTCCATCCGATTGTCCAAATTTTCGATGACGCAGAGGCATAATTGAGGTTCTATGCCGTTAATGTTAATTATCTCATCCTTTAGCTCTTAAATTGTTGCTGGCTTATCGACGTACACCTTTTCTTTCAAATAACCCCAAAGAAAGAAGTAAAACGGTGTCAAATCACATTATCTTGGCGGCCAATTGACATCGCCACCACGTGAGATAACACGGCCATTGAATTTGTCGCGCAAAAGAGCCATTGTTTCGTTAGCTGTGTGGCAAGTGGCACCATCCTGTTGAAACCACATATCGTCCACATCCATATCTTCCAATTCGGGCCATAAAAAGTTCGTTATCATCTCACGATAGCGAACACCATTCACAGTAACTGCCTGACCGGCCTCATTTTGGAAAAAATACGGCCCGATGATGCCGCCAGCCCATAAACCGCATCAAAGAGTCACTCTTTGTGGGTGCATTGGTTTTTCGACAATCACTCTTGGATTATCATTCGCCCAAATGCGGCAATTCTGCTTATTGACGAATCCACTGAGGTGAAAATATGCGTCATCACTGAAGATGATTTTCTTCGAAAATTGATCATCCACTGTTGCCATTTCTTGCCACCATTGTGACCATTGACGACGCTTGAAATGGTCAAGAGGCTTTAGTTCTTGAGTCAATTGCACCTTGTAAGCGCGTAAATGCAAGTCTTTATGCATAATGTTCATCAACGACGAGCGTGAGAGGTGCAATTGTTGGGCACGACGACGAGTTGAGGTGGACGGCTCTTCAGCCACACTATCGCGAACAGCAGCAATATTTTCTGCAGTACGAGCTGTACGAGCATGCACTGGTGTTTTCACATCTCCTACAGACCCGGTTTGCACAAATTTTTGCACGATTTTTCCGATTGTACGCACATTTGGACGATTAAATTGACCGAAAGAATCACGAAATGCACGATATGCATTTTGATTTAACGCCCATTTTCATAATAAGCCTGAATAACTTTAACGCGTTGCTCGATTGTGTATATTTCCATGGTTCAAATTGAGTTAGTCTGAAATTGAGAAATGTCAAATGAAATGCAGAAAAAAACTTGACGTTTAGGTGTGGTTCACATTCAACATCGGCCCTTAAAATTTAACCACCCTTTATTAAACAAGATCGGAGAATTCACCGCTCCCTGTTGTAAGCCGTTTTCAATTTCAAAGACTTTGCTCGAAGTCACGTTGCCAGCTTTGACAACGAACTTCTTTCCCATATGCATGTCATAAATCATATATAGCAATGGTTTTTGCATGCCCAACCTAGTCAGCTTATAGAAGAGCCCCTCCAACCATACGGTGTCGAAGGCCTTCTCAAAGTCGACCAGGCAGGCTCCCGTGCATTGGTTCTTGCATTTGTGCCACTGAATGTCGGACACCAATTTCGACGCGGCATGAATCGTTTCATGCCCCGCTCTAAAGCCAAACTGATTGTCCGGAATAATCTTATTTTCTTCAGCCCACTTCAAAAGAGCTCTATTAACGACCTTCTCGAATACCTTGCTAACATTCGGGAGCAAACTAATTGACTGAAGATTAGCCGGGTTGGTCCTATCTTTATCCCTTTTGGGGATAGGATGTATCACCGCCATTTTCCACTGCGCTGGATAATATATATATTATTCAGCGCATTGTTAAATAGCGTGGCGAAGATTTCAATCGCTCCTAAAGGCAGGTGTCTTAATACGACGTTTGGGACACCGTCAACTCCCGCCGACTTTTTATTTTTAAGTGACTCAAAGATACACAGGTGTTCATCTTTGCTCACGAACAACTGGGAATTTGTTCTTTCATCGGCGATTATGGCGTTTGCAAGGTTTTCGTCATTGAACACGGTGAAACCGTTATTCTCGGATCGCCAATTCTGAAGTTCGGTGCGCAGATAAAAGTGGTTCAGAAAGGCCCTCTCTTCCAAGTCGTGATTACGGCGAACTGGATTGTTCACAGTATACACGGTCTCGAAGAAAGCGCCCATCAAATCCACTCTCTCCTGCGGGTCTTCGACCACGTAAAAACCGTCGTTCGAGTCGGCACTTTCCGGACTTATGCCAGCAGTCAGTAGTGTCTGTCTGTTCTCGTTCGTCCGAGGGATTCGGACACATGCAATGTCGTTATGATCTTCCGCCTGAACAGTTTATTTATTTGTGGGAACATGTTCGGACTACTGAATTTTATAGCCCGAATTTTATTGCCCCAATACAAACTTACAGATTTTCTGTAATTCTCCACTTTCAACTGTTTCAGGTTTTTGATCATCGACTTCAGTGTCCTCATCTCGGGATCGTTTCTGTTAGTAAACTGTCTGTTTAAGCCTCGAGAGCAGTCTACTTTTGTGTCTGTATAGAGCATCGATTGTCGCGTTTCAATACTTCTCAGTTTGTTCTTCGTCAGTGGAAAGTCCTACCTTAGGGATAGTCCACTCCATTGTCCGTTTGATGACGACGTTCATTTGCAGTAAATGGCTGTCGATTTCATCGTTTGTCAAGTTCCTGTTTGTCGGTGGGTTGATCTCAGTCGAACGTATATCACGCTGTAAAACCCTGGAGAAGCGCGACCATTGTGCTCTTCGGTAATCGAAGGAGCGCACTTGGTCGTACTCCTCCAGCTGGGTTTGTTCGTTCGGGATCCGTATTGCGACGGCAAGTCCGTAATGGTCACTATCGTACTCGACCGTTCGTAAACAGTTTCGCGTTCGTCGATCTGTGTCTGTCAGTTCTAGTCTTTCGTCAACTAGCGCTAAGTCCAAGAAAGAACCTTCTCTAGGGAAAGACGGGAAATCCGTCGCGTACAACTCGAGTTTGTACTCAATCATATTATGACGCCACCAGTCGTGAAACTGGTTGCCCCTAGGGTTCGGAGTATCATTTCCCCATGCCGCATGTTTAGCATTAAGGTCTCCGCTCAAAAAGTAATAATTGTCCTCCGATTGAAGCTGTAAGCAACGAAAAAGTGTCTCGAGCTCATTTAAAAATATAATGGGTTGGGGTGCGTCAGGTGCGTAAAGTGACACCACATACACCCGCCTCTGGCTATAGAGGGGAATGCACACGATGCACGCTTCCAACACCTGGAACCTACACACGTCCTTGCTATATATGACCCTATGGCGCAAGCCTTTGCGTATTAAAATACCGGCACCGCCTCCTTGTGTGGAGTGGGGCCGATCTCTTCTAACTACCTTGAAATTTCTATAGCCTACTTTGTGCTTCGGAGTTAGCTTAGTTTCACTAACCAAAAGTTCATCTGGCTTTTCGGCTTTCAACAAATTGGAAACATTGATTCTTATCAATGCCCGAACCTCTGGCAGCGCATACACTGAAGTACACGATCTGACCTTTTTAGCTTTTCCCAACGTACTGATCCTTTTCAGACTATCGATTTTGCTGTCGGGGGTTAGTTGAACCAAAAAGAATGGTAATTTGCGGTTACCACCCCTGTCCGCAGGTGAGGAAAAAAGCTTGACCACCACGAACTTAAGGTCGTCGCACTCATAATTCTTGAGCTCCTTCTCGAGCTCGTCCGTTTTAACATTTGGGTCGGTACCCTTAAGCAACACCGTTTGCAATTTTTCTCCCTTTGACGTATACGTGAAGTATTCGGCCTCTGCTATCTCCAGAGCGGTGCGTGCCTTTTTATACTCCTCCATGTTATTGCACATTATGATGTGTTTATCGGCGTTTAGCCTTTTTATATAAAAATCTTTACTTACTAATCTACATAATCTAATGCTATCACTAATATCTAAATAACTTACATTAATAGGCGGGACTCTCACTTTTCTTTGCTGCTGCTGTTGTTGTTGCTGTTGCTGCTGAGGCTGCTGTTGCTGCTGCGGTTGCTCCTTCCGTTGTTGCTGTTGTTGTTGCCGCGGCTGTTTGCGTGTCAGCTGCTGATTCTGTTGTTGCTGTTGCTTTTGTTGTTGGTTTTGCTGAGACTGTTGCTGCTCCTGTTTTTTGTTTTGATTTTGTTGCTGCTTTTGCTGCTGCTTAGTAAGCTCTTGTTGTTGCTGCTGTTTCGGCTGTTGTTGTTTTTGTTTTTGCTGCTGTTGATCAGCTTGAATTTTCATCAGCTTTTGTTGTTGTTGCTGGATTTTTTGATGGCGCAACTTCTCCCTTTTCTCGAGGAGCTCTTTAATCAGAACACTTCCCCCACGGGGACTTGAACCGACATTTCTTGTGTCAGAGTCTATGGTCTTTTCCACTGCGCCAAATAGCTTACAGGAACTTTCTGATCAAAATCACTTTATAATGATTGTCTTTGCACTTTGCACTGCACCACTAACCAAGTCGACTGTTCGCGTCGGCTGCTGTAGAGCGATTTGTATGCCACCCATAACCTTATATATACATGTCAAATATTGTCTACATATCGAATTTGAGCAAAATCGTTTAAGTCATACCCGGGAATGAACCAATTTTCAAAAACCGGTCATTTTATTTTTTGGTAAAAACCTTGTAAGCCGCCCTATAGCAAAACCAAATATGGAATTTTATCAAAATCGTTAATTGCGTTTTCTAGAAAACCGATTTTTTTTTTTTCAAAATCGACCCTATGTAAAGTACCGTTAATTTGTGGGGTTAGAATGAAACTTACGATTTCGCGGCGAATTGTGACCATACAGACCCCAGTCGGCCATATATATAGAGAGATATACAGACAAACAGACAGACAAAATTGAGAGGCTCACTTTTTTAGATTCTCTATTAAAGTAAGACCGAGATTGATCAAAATCTACAATTTTCGGGTAATCAATACTTGCCCTATTATTTTATCGTTATTATGTATTGTATATACAACAAAGTTTTAAATTGTTTATAAAAATAGTTTAAAACCTAAAAATGTAAATAGAAAGCAATCTATTTTCACATTCTAATTTTCTAAAACCTATATTATAAATATGTTTGTTGTTGAAATGTGTTGATCATCTCGCTAAATAAAAATTTAAAAATGCCAAAAAGTTGCGTGCGTGATATTAAAAAGAAATGTGCGAAAATCAATGTTCCGGCTGCAAAAATAGGCCGAAAGCGATTGCTAACAGATTTGAATGAGAGCAGAATTCCAACAAGATGGAGAAGGGAACGAGAATTGAGAAGCTGCCGCTCAAGAACACCAAAACAAACAGCTCTCAACATTAAAAAGCCAGTTAGTGAATGGACTGCTCGCCGTGCTCTTCAAAAGAGAAGCCCTCCAGTACCTTATCGCAGACATAACTTGCAGATCTACTGAAAAGCGTCCGCCTCATTTACTAATTAGTTCTAACAATAATCTACAGTAACGATCTAGAAACTATAAAAATATATTTTGATAATTTTCCAAAACCATGTACTAGATTCTGTAAATGAGACCCTTTTAGTTTTTATGCTATTTAGGTCACACCGGGTCAAAAGCCCTGGGCATCACGGGTGAAGGGATGGCGCAAGGCACCTTTCATTTTCGAATGCTCCTAATAACATGACCAAGAAAATGAACAATTATAAACAAAGCTGCAAAGGATACTAATCATCTTTAACATTCTCCTTATAAAATTAAAGTAAAGCATTTGAATTCAAAATTAAATCGAAATCAGGGTAACAGCATCAAACGGCAAATAATCGTTGGAGTTTGTACGTTAGAAGGACAATTACTGTTATAGTGATAATAAGAAAGATCTTGAGGCTGTATTCGTACATTTGATTTTATTTTTTTTGTAAACCGGAATATTTTTTTTTGTACACATAAAATACAGGATAAGTGCGAAAATGAAACGTGACAGACTAGATCTTTAAAATTCCGGGGAACTTGTTGTAATTTCTAGGGGCATTATTTTTGTCGTGCATCATTAGAAAGATATATCGAACATTTCCCGTCATTTTATACATTGTTTTATTGAGCATCTACGTCAGAGAATACTTTCATAGTGCTACTACTTACATTATAATACATATTTACTTGGAGAGAATTCCGAACAAGTCCCTTAGCGATTCCACAGATAGAAATTTGACCTAATTTGACTGACATTTGGGCTAACATTTGAAATACGAAAAATATAATAATTTTTTGTCCGTACATATTCCTGACATTTTTGGAAACCCCAGCCACTTTTCAGTTATAAGTAAAACAATACACTTCAAAAACATATACATCAGCGCATTGCAACGTAGAAAATGTTATCTCATTTTTATTAATGTTCTTCGGTCAGAAAGACACTCTTTTGTTGAAGTCCAAAATAAAAAGTTTAGCTTTGACTTTAATAATAATAAACGATAATTCAAAAACGGCTAGGTTTTCGAAAATAATATGTAGGCACACTGGTGATGTAACAGGTGTTTATTTCTTCATACCAAATTTTTTCGATGTGGCTTTTTAATTCCTGGAAATTTCTTGGCTTTCTGTTCTATTCATCACAATGGGATTCATGTCCGGAATGTTGGAGTGAATTTATACCCAATTCTTCTTTGTAACTTCGGATCTAGAAGAAAGAATAACAGTGGAAAGTTAATGGTTTATAACGGTAATAGCATGATAGCTAGATGCGGAATCGTCCTGAAACACAACACCCGCGTAGTACTGGCTCACTGCTGAGCGCCGCACGAATGGTTGGGACCTACAGTTTTATGTCGTTTTCTAAGGGCAATTTTTTTTTTTTTTGTGATTAAAAGAAGCTTCTCATGAAAATGTTTACTCTTGGAAGTTTGCCAGACGTTCGCGAGAGGTGGGACCGTGAGAAAACTTTTTTGTTTTGTATTTTCTTGAATTCGAAGCTTGAACCCCTCGCTCAGTGATCGCGCACTTAACCACTGATCCCACGATTCTACGAGCTGTGCACCTTTTACGACCGCTCTCATTTTTTCGGTCTTGAATCCTAATTGACAAGAAATTTCTCTCATCGATTCATCTTCCTCTTGAAAAGCCAGGATTTGACCCTTTTCAAATTTTTTTAATTGCCTCCTGCTTATTGCGCACTTTTCATTTCACGGTCAAAAAACGATTAAAAAACACAGGCGACTTCAAAAACAAGGAAACCTTGGACAGGAACTATTAAGAATCTTAATTACTCATTACTCAATAATGAAAGGGATTACCCCGTTCAATGAAAAAAAAAAAACAAGCTGTCAAAACAAATAATTCTTGATGAAATAGCCAATAACTTTAAAATTTGCACTCAAATTCAGATTAACTTGTTTAACCTTCGTAGGTTACTTTTATAGATATTCTGTTCTGCCGTAGATAGTCCCAGAATGAAATATCCAATTAAGACCCCTGAGCTGATCATAATATTTTTCCCTTCTCATTTTGTTGCTCTTATGACACTCGAGCAACAGTTTCATAAGTGCGTATGAATTAAGTTGACATGACATATGAATACGAGTATAATTTTACGTTTCAGCCATAATGCGGCTGTAAATTTTAAGGATTAATGGTTTCGAACGTATGAATACGACCAAGTCTACATCTCGATGGAGTACGGCGTACTCTACTTATAAATGGCAAAGTAATGTGCATTCATTAAAGAACTGACAGCGAGATAATA